>JAQQZR010000037.1:21246771-21257256 GCA_030068235.1 Notoglanidium macrostoma | reverse complement strand
GTGTGTGTGTGTGTGTGTGTGTGTGTGTGTGTGTGTGTGTGTGTGTGTGTGTGTGTGTGTGTGTGTGTGTTGCAGCTCCGGAAGATTCTCCACAGAATTTGTCTGTATGGAACATCACCTCAAAATCTCTCTCTCTATCCTGGGAGTCTCCAAACATCATCACAGGACGTTTTAGCTACGTCATCCAAATCTACGGCCCTGCAGGTAGCCTCCAGAATGACACATCACCCCAAGATCACACTGCTAACACACCTCAATGGTTTACTCTCATCTGAGAAAAACATTTAATTAAAGGTCTTTTCTTGCTTGGAAACATAACTGACCAGGCTACAAGGTCATATCTAACATGTACATCCTAAAACACTTTGGGATGTGCTGTTATAGGAAAATAAGCAATCACAGGGTGGTGTGATGTAGGCTGACATGAAACAGATTACCACCCTAAAGCTGATTATTTTCCCAAAGCAGTATTTCCTGAAGTTTCCTAAAACACCATATCCAGAATTTTTATGTGTTAAAGTATGATGTCAAGTTAGTTCCTGCTATCACTTATGTTATAGCCGCTATAAATTCATTCCTTCACCATCCTCTTTTTCTCTCTCTCTTGAATTAATAAGACAAGCTTATTGCATGCTAATTAATTCTCCTAGAAAAGACTGTGTGTTGAGCAGCCGATGTTGAGCTCAGAAGCGTGTGCTATAGTTATAGCATCAAGTTGCATAGCAAGTACAGTTTTTTCTTCTTTAATAGTTGAACAAGGGAAGAATGAGCACTAATGGGACGTAATACGACTTGAGGAAGGGGTTTGATGTGCCACAACATACCCGTCAATATATGAAAAAATACCCAAACAGAATAAAATAGTGTGTTATTTTATTAAAAAGTAGCACAAAATCAGCACAAATGAACAGAAACATTATTTTGTGTGTGCTTTAGGTCTCATTAGCGAAAACAGTACCAGTGAGCAGACAATTGTTTACACGGGACTGACTCCATACACACAGTACCGCGTCATCGTCATGGCCAAGTCAGCCGGAGCCACTGGGCCTGCTGCAGAAATCAGGATCTCAACACCTTCAGAGGGTATACATGCTTACACACAAATGTTTATTTCAAAGTTTTCTCAGTCATTGCTATAAATATACTGCTTGGCCAAAAATAAAAAAAAACCCCAAAATTATGAGAGCACTTTTTGAGGCAGTTTTTTCTGATAACGTGTGTGGCAGGGACACAAGAAGGTGGGGGTGCTCACAGAAAGATCCTGTGTATAATAGTAGTATAACGTTACAGTGCACATAACCTGCCTGCTGCTCCCAGTTTCACACACTCCTGATTTGTTGTGTCGGATCATTTGTCTAGTATATGCTGCCCCCTGCTGGAGAAAAGCTTGCACATCATTGATTGTGTTGTCTTTAAGGCATGTAACTGTTTCTGTGTGTGTGTGTGTGTGTGTACATCTCTGTTAGCCCCCAGTGCAGTGTCGTATCTCAGAGCAGTAGCTGTGGACTCCACATCTGTGCGTCTGTCCTGGGGAATCCCCAACCAGCCCAACGGCCTCATTACCCACTACCGTATCCTCGTCCTGCACCATCAGACACTCATACAGGACATCACACTCCGAGCTCTGCAGCAGGTAAACACTCAAACATCTACACGGGAAGTGTGCAAAGGTTTGCATCCCTGTGGACAACAAGAGGAATTATAAATGGATTCATTATTATGTAACAAAAATGGATAAATCATGTGTTGCATATTCTTTCCTCCCATATGCATGTATGTACATATAGAAAATAATTCATGATATTCCCATGTGTAAGGACGTGAGAATTAGTGCTGCAACTATTCGTCAACGTAACTGATAATCAATAAGCAATTTTCATTGCATAATTCATTTAAATCATGAGCCTTTATTCCTGGGTAGAGCCTTTATTCCTTGCTCTTAGTCACAGATAGAACTTTCAATCAAGGTGGCTACAGGAAAGAGGTTAAAAAAAAAACCCTAAAACACTCCAGAAAGTAAATGCTGGTACAGTGAAGCATAAAGCAGAGATGCCCTTTCACAAAAAACACTGATCATGACTTAGCTCACATGAATAATCAGCTATTAATATATTAGTGTTTTGCAGACCTAGCACATAAACAGTATTTAGACCTACTCCTAACCATGCAAATTCAGAAACCCCTAGTAGTAGAAAAGTGTATTTGTGTGAAAACTGATTATGAGCTACTTGATAGTAATTGCTGAATCACAACAAGGTGCAGACAGATGACACATCCATCCATCCATCCATTATCTATATCGATTTATCCATCTGGGTCGCGGGGAAGCTGGAGCCAATCCCAGCAGTCGTTTTGGGCCAAGAAATTGGAGACAAGTCTGGCAACTATGAGCTGGATAATGACACGTCTTACATGCATTCATATCTTTCATGCTGTAGTACCGCCAAATATGACCATGGAAAATACAACAATGAGGGATTTTCACGCCAACGCAGGTTTTCTGATTGTAACCGGGGAAATAGAATTTACTCACAAAGACATTAAATCACTCTTTTAAAAGGAAGATGCTTACCATATATGCCCTTTTGGTGGTATTTCTTTAGGTGTGTGACCATGTACAATCTGTAGGATTTATCACATCTATTGTGTACAACTGTGTTTTTATTTGTGATAAACGACAATTTTATAGTGTGTACTAGCAATTCTTGCAGTATGATAAACGTCATCTTTCCCGAATGTTTCTGATCGCTGTCCTTTCATATGTATCATAATTTGAAAAATCAATAAATAGCAAAATGGTGGCCCATTTCGTTTTTTCAATTTAAAAAAATTATAAGGGGATGCGAACTTTTGCACTTGATGATATGAAAAAATAAATTGTCTTATGTTCTCACATGATTTATGGATTTTTGTTTCCATAGAATGCAAGCCAGAATGGTGCTAGAGCTGGTATGTTGTCAGGACCTTCCAACAGTTCTCAAATCCTGAGCCGCGCTGCCAGATCCCCTAACATAAGCACACCTGCTGAACACACCACTTTCACTCCCAGCTTCTCCAGTCTTACAAGCCTAACTGTCCCTGAAAAACCCAGCACTGATGCAACAAACTCCCGCTCCACTCTCTTACACACTGCTGGAACATCCAGCTCGACCCTGACCTCCACTGCTACACCCACCCGCCCTCCCTGGCTTGCCCTCACCTCCGCCCACAGCTCGTCCATGGCTAATACTAACACTGTGACACTGGATTCTGTGACTAAATTTTCACCTCTGACCTCAGGATCTGACCCAGTACCCATTCTGAGCTCCATCCAGCCACGACTGTCCACAAGAGGGTCGATCACAGGCCTGATGCTCCAACCACGTGACTTCACACAAACAGCAGTCACGAGCCGGATCGAGGGTAAGAGGCAGAGTCACTGCACATCATTGCATGTAGTGTTTAAATGTTAGATTCTGATTATGTACAGCTGGGTTTAGGTCACATTTATTAACACAGAGCTAAATTAACATTTTGCTAGCAAATTTTTCATGTATGAAACTTATTAGGGGGATATATATGGTTAAGCTTGTGATGTCACAAAAAACAACCAAATGCTGTATGGTATTGAATCTATCACATTCAATATGTAAATTCGACACAATAGAGGATAACAACATGATTCTCAGAAACTTTGAACCAGAGAGACTTCATGCTAAGCTAGGTACCGTAGCTAGCTAGCTTACTTAGTTAATGTTAGTTAGTGATATAGAAAATGTTGGGTGTGATGGTACAGGCTGGAACAGATGCATATTTACTAGAAGTAGAACTGTGATGCTACGTATTTGAGCTATGTGAGACTAATCAAACTTACAAAATCCCGGTGTTCTGAATGAGGAAAAGGATGTAGAAAGTTTCATAGACAGCTCACCTTTTTTTAAAGGATGCTTTGATACTGAGCTGATTTACTTACTAATTACTCAAACTAAAACAATGATCCAATGCTAACATGTATTACTACATGATACTAAGCCTAGTGTTTGTTGATGTAATGATGAACAAATGACACAAAATGAAACTGCTGTGTGAAAATATCTGTGTGGATTGCTGTGTGAAAACAAGTCACCTTTAATATAAATCTCAGCATGAAGAGTTTATTGTTAACAGCACATGGCAGCAAACAATGTCACATTTAACACTGACTAGGCAAGAAAAATGTCAACAGACTATGCTAGGTAAGTGAAAATAACAGCTCTTTCCAATGACTGGAAAAAAAAAAACATGGACAGCGTAACGTCTTTAAAAAAATGAAGCAGCAACATGTCTAGTCCCCCTGCTGGCTGGCTGCAGTATTGTGTGTAGCATGAAGTGATGCTGGACGTGCTGGACTTTCGACAAGGGGGCGGGCCTACCAAATGAGTACCTGATGTTGACTCTTGTCTGACTACTGTAGCTCCAAATTTAACAACATAGCAGAACTCTGGCTTCATTTCTACATACCGGAAGGGCATGGAGCTACGCTGTGCATGTTTTTTTTAAGCAGTTCGTTAGCAACAATGAGAGATTCCAAAAGATTTTCCAAAGTAAAGCGTGAAGCAAAGCCTCAGACCCAACTACAGCCCTACTTAAGCTAAGCTAACTCATATAACTAGCTAACACACTTCATTTAAAGGAAACTAGCTAATGTTTTAAAGAACAAGCTTATTAGCGTGTCTACGGACACACATGTGCACTCTACATGGCCACCATGTAAACCGGGGAAACATGAACAGCACTAAATGGAATACTCCATGACGTCCCTGATCATTTAATACATCAGTGATTTCTGTATCTGCATCAGTATTGTTGAGTTCGTAAAACATACTCGTATTCATACTCAGTCTAGGGGAAAAAATTGACATGCATTGATGCGTCCTTAGTTGATTTTATTTCTCTTTTTTATTCCGCAGAATTATGTGCAGAATCTACATTATATGTTATTGTATTGTTTTTCTTGTATATATTGTATATATGTATATCAAGCACAACCAATAGAATAAAAATATTATTATATTCTTGCTTCCTCACATGCTGCTTTCTAATTCATTGTGCAACAAACAGTTCTGCCACCCATCGAAAAGCTCGTCGACTTATCATCAAATCACATCTCCTACGTGGTGACAGGACTGAGTCCCTTTACCGACTATAACTTCAGCGTGTCCGCCTTCACGACTGTAGGAGAAGGACCTGCCACACTGATTGCACAGAAAACTCCAGAACAAGGTAATGTGAGACAAGAAATCAGAAGTCTGCCTGAAATAAGGTGACTGATTTTACGAGGACTCTGTAGGTAAGAATCTTGCTGTAACCCCTGCCATAATACTGTATAACATTTAATTATAGCATTTATGTTTACATTATGGAAATAGGTTAAGAAGTTACTCTAAGAAAACAACAACAAAAAAAACATGCATACTGCATACTGCAGCTCTTAGCTGGTAGATCAGTTCTCTGTTGTCAAGGTGGAGTTTCACATGATGTCTCTTCTGAGAAACTTGAACTGTGGATGGAGAAACAGGAGAAGTAAACTTGTATGTTAATAGTGTAACAGTGGTAGGAGAAGCCGTGAGATCTGATCACTGAGCCCATATTCAATATAAAGTCAGAACAAGAATGGGTTCAAGAACTGAACCCTGAGGAACACCTATTGTAAATAACATCCTGAAAAATGAGCAAAGGCTAAACAATTGTCTGAAAAAAATCTTACACTAGTAAATGTTTACAGATTGCTAGTAATTACTACTATGTTTACATTCATATCTAGATTAACTCACTCCCCTGGTGCCTTTTTAAATAATAAATAAAAATATATTCTGTGCCCAAAATAATAAAAAATAAACAGTGGTAGACTATTGGTTCATTTATTTATTTATTTATTTATTTTATATACTGTATAAAGCATTTTGAGATTTTGAACCAAAAATCACATAGAAGAAGTAATATATTGTTGTTTGTTTGTTTGTTTGTTAGTTTAATTTTGAGGATTTGTTTAATCTGGAACGTTCTTTGTTGTTTTTACTTAAATAAACTGTACTTTTTATGATTTGTAGTAATTGTCATAGATTTATGGGTTATTTAGTAGTAATGGTAGATTTTTGTGCTTTATTATAAAAACTTTATTATTGTGTGGGGGTTTTTAGCATGTAAAAGTGTCTGTATTCTTCACTAATGTGTATCCTGTCTTCCTCAGTGCCTAGCTCTGTTCAGGATGTGTCCTATGAGAACATAAGCTCCACCTCCATCTCTGTGAGCTGGAATACACCTCTGAATCCCAACGGGAAGATCACACACTACACTGTCTACATCCTCAACCTGCACAGCCACGAGACGCAGCAACAGGTTACAAACCAAACCACCAGTATCATCCTCACAGGTTAGTGCCGTATCTGCAGTGCACAGTAGCACTGGATTAGTTCGGATAATCGCTAAAGTGACGTTTCTTTCTACAGGTTTGGATAAATACACACGGTATAAGGTGCGTGTGGCCGCTTCGACAGTGGCAGGCGAGAGCCCTGTGTCTGATGAGGATAACATCTCCGTACTGACGCCTGAAGATGGTAGATACTATAATAGTTCACAAATACACACTCTCAAAAATAAAAACATAACATGAATAAATTAAGTTTGTGGTTTTATACTAGACATTAGGAATTTTCCTATTCAATGTTGATGTTTTTTAAGACTTCAAGGAAAATGTCAAAAATACATTTTACATGTGATTAATAGAAATTAAAAAAAAAATTCTATTCAATATAAGAGATACAGACAAAAATAAGTCATAAAATTATATAAATCATGCTAGCTATACTACTTGGTTACTCATCTTTATTTTTAAAATCTCCATAAATAATCCTTTTTAAAAAAAATTATATATTTTATATATATCCATCCATCCATTATCTATACCGCTTTATCCGTCTGGGTCGCGGGGAAGCTGGAGCCAATCCCAGTATCTTCAGGCGAGAGGTGGGGTACACCCTGGGCAGGTCGCCAGTTCACCACAGGGCCAACACAGACACACCCAGAGGAAACCCACGCATGCACGGGGAGAACATGCAAACTCCACACAATAGGCACCCTGGGTGACCCAGGGATCGAACCCAGGACCTTCTTGCTGTGAGGCACCACCGCACCACTGTGCCTCCCTGTTATATATATTAAAATAATATTATAAAGTATGCTATTCACGTGGCACTGCTGTATACAATCTTTTCAAAATTTTCCAAAAATATTGCTTTACATGAAAAGAAAAGGGGTTAAAATGTTTAGGCACCCCGTGTACAATGCTACCATGAAATAAATTTGAGTGAACACTGTATTACAGAAGGTTTCATCTTTGTCAGAATTACATTATATTACAGCACAAAATACGGTAGCATCCTATATAAAAATGAGCGAAAATAATTTCATGAGAAAAATAAAAATATATTGTGTGATTCTATTTTTATATTAATTATATCATTTGTGCAGGTCAACAATGATCTGTTTTCTTTCCTCTCTCAGAATGGACAGCTGAGACGGATAAAAGCACAGGCTTTAAAAATGAGTCAAAACAGGAAAAACCCAAAGATATGGTATATGAGCAACAAAACGAACAAAATAAACAGACACAGACTATGACTGTGCTAACCATGGCAATCTAGTTGCTGTAGGGCTGTAACGATCGACAATTTGAATTATTGCATCGATTTAAAAGGCTACGAGTGATATTAATCGAGGCGACAATCATAAATCGATTGTAGTTTACTATAAATTGATTAGCAGTTAGAATTGATTAGAAATTGATTATTATCAAAAAAGGAAACAGAACTGATGTGGAAAAAAAATAATAAATTTTTTTAAACTGAAGTGTATAAAGGCTAGTATGGTGATTTGTCTTTAGTGTTAATACTTAAAAAAAGTCCTTCTCTACATCATCATTATTCATGAACGAACTGCAGGCCTTCCCCAGATTCTGAACGAAGTGTTTCAATCCGAGGCCAGTAAATTGCATCATATCATATTTTACTATATCACGGCAGATTCTGCTACTTTATGTATGTAAATAATTGAAATCGTGTCATATTGTGTGGAAGCGTGAGGTCTACACCACTTGTAAAGATGTGCTGAGATTCAATCAATTATAATGCAAAATGTATAATGTACAGTGTCTTAGTCAAACAATCAAAAAACACGGTACAACAGGCTAGAATAAAAAGATTTAGCTGACTCTACAGACCTCCTTTTTCCTGTTGCACTTTTCTTCCAGAGCCGGATTCTCCTCCTCACAGCCTGGCTGTTTTGAACACCACGTCTTCCACGGCAACCATCACCTGGTCTCCTCCCGATAAACCCAACGGCATAATCCTCTTCTATGAGGTGACCTACAGCAACGCTACGTTCAGCTACACGGTGAACTCGACTGATCCCAGTGTCACGCTGCGCCACCTCAAACCATACACTCTCTACAACGTCACTGCACGTGGCTACACGCGGTTCGGCCATGGAGATCAGATCTCACCCACGCTGCAGATGCTGTCAGGGGAGGATGGTGGGTCCTTTAGTCAACAGATTATTAATGAATGTTTGATCCTTCCACAGCCACAATTTGCACTGTGAATTAAATTAATTTTACTAATAATGATTTATGTAGTTTAGTTTTAACACGTGAGAGACGTGTGAAGTGTGAGACAATATCGCTCAAATGGAGAAAGTAACACACACTAGCGGTGCCTCTTAATGTTCCACAAGCTGTCTTTCTGACTGCTAAACCACATCCACACAAGTGAAAAGATGCTACACGTTTTGATGTGTGTGTTTGTGTGTGTGTGTGTGTGTGTGTGCGTTTCAGTGCCTGGCAGTCCTCCATACGGTCTTGCCTATGACAGCATCAGCTCCAGCGAAGTGAACGTGTCCTGGTCGCCACCACTTGTGCCCAATGGAGTCATCTTGTACTACAGTGTGGAGTACTGGAACACCACACACACTCTGAACATCACCACATACACACCGTCTGTGCTCCTGTCCAACCTGCGCAAGTACGCACGTTACCGCCTCAGCGTCCAGGCGGCCACTCGAGTCGGACTCGGGAACCACAGCAGCGAAATCCTCAACATCACCACTCTGGAGGACGGTGAGTGTGTGTGTGTGTGTGTGTGTGTGTGTGTGTGTGTGTGTGTGTGTGTGTGTGTGTGTGTTTTCAGAAACCTCAGGAAACTGCATTTCTTTGGCTTTGTACCTGAATTCTGCACAATGACAATAAAGCTGAATCTAATCTCATCTAAGCACTAATAACCTGCTGTTTTTTTCATAGCCAAGTTGGATTCAGACCTTCAGATACATCGTTACTAATTCTCAACTTTTTCCGACAGCTTCATCCTGAATGTTATTTGCTCTTCTACTCTCTGAAAGTTCTGCAAAGAGTTTTCTTGTCTGTTGTATGTGTGCGTATATGCAACGTCACTTTTCTTGGTGTTTGGGAATGGCTCCGTCCTCAGTTTCATGTCTGATAATCAATAAACAATGTTCTTCCTGAACAACAGTCCCAAGCTCCCCTCCGCAGTTCTTGTACTACAGGAAGTTGTCAGATAACCAAGTCGAGTTGTCATGGCAACCCCCCAAGGAGGCCAACTCGGAGATTCTGTACTACATAGTGAGGGTGTGGTGAGTACGTTTTAATCTTACTCCATCAAATCAGAGATTTAAAGTAGCCCTAATCTATTGGATGGCTCATTTTGATCATATTTTGTATTATACAGTGAAAAAGAAAAAAATTGTGGGGAATGGGTTACGCATGAGCTTAGGTTGTGATTTTAAACAAGAAATACACTTATAGATAATGAACTGATATGCAAATAATAAAAGGACGACACTATAGTATACTAAATTTTTAATATGACTAAGGACATGATGATGTAAAAATGTTTACTAGCAGGCAACTCGTTTGCAATCGCAGAAGCTGGTATAGGGGTACTTATTTTCCTATATATGAATATTCAAAGATTCTTCCACTTTTTATACAAGTGAATATGTAAAAATGTTCCTATGGCTTTAGTAATTTTGGCTTTATGGCTTTATACATTTTTTGGTTTGAACACATATTAAGCATTTTATTCATTTACGTAAATGCTTTCATGAGTTTGTGTGTGTGTGTGTGTGTGTGTGTGTGTGTGTGTGTGTGTGTGTGTTAGGAACTTGAGCTCTGAGTTTGTAGTCAATGTGACTGAGATGTCAGTGGTGGTCAGTGTAGATGGTCCTGGGCTGTATAATGCCTCTGTGAGCAGTTGGACTCGGCTTGGTGATGGAGGCGTACTGATCTACATCACCTTCAGCACATCAGAATCAGGTATAAACTTACACACACACACACACACACACACACACACACACACACACACACACTCACACACACACACACATACACACTGACACACATTACTGAGTGGACATCGCTGGGGGAACTTTTGAGGAACGGGTGTTTCCATTATT
>JAQQZR010000037.1:21230142-21246573 GCA_030068235.1 Notoglanidium macrostoma | reverse complement strand
ACACACACACACACACACACACACACACACACACACACACACACACACACACACACACACACACACACACAGAACTCCGACACACTTATATTTTGTTTCTGTAGTCTAAGGGACTAATTTTATTGTTATTTGTGTGTCTGTGTGTGTGTGTGTGTGGGTGTGTGTGTGTGTGTGTGTGTGGGTGTGTCTCAGTTCCTTCAGACCCCCCTCAGAATGTGTTCTACACACTGCTGTCCCCGAGGACAGTGAGACTGAGTTGGAGCCCCCCGACTCAGCCGAATGGCATCATACAGTACTACACCATTTACTACAGCGACAACATCACCATCTCCACTCAGGTGCACACACACACACGCACATGCACACACACACCTCATATACTGACATTGCTGTGTTTCACAACATACATCATTCAAGCACTATACACTGTGCTGCTTCAAATCATGTACTCAAATTTACTGAAAATATTTAGGTTTTGAATGTATTTGAACAGTAACATAGTTTATAAAATTATACTGAAATAAACAACATTAACAGTAATGTTGCATTGTGTGTTTGCATCATATAAATATGTTTCTCAGATAGGACTTTCCTTAAACAGGAAAAATAGATGATAATTAATTAATTACTATTATGGTAATAAATAAATAATATTTCAAAAATAATTCAGAAATAAAATGTAATTAGAATGCTTTATATCATTAAACAGATGTAGTAGGTAAGTATTACTTCTACTACTACTACTAATAATAATAATATATTACTATAATATATGACATAGGGTTGAATGTAATTATGAATGATAGGATAATTAAAAAACAAAATCAAATAATTTTAAAAACTACAAATGTGCTAAATACAAAAAAATCTCAAAATAAAAAAAAAAGTAATAAAATAAAAATAAAAATTTATTTTTGTATTTACATGTATAAACATTTTGGTAATTTACCTGTACATGCATTAACACCTCTGTGTCTCTGCTGTGTCTGTGTGTAGCGGGTGCCGAGCTTGTTGCAGTGGGCGGAGCTGGACGGGCTGAGGGCGGGGCATGAATACAGGGTGTGGCTGAGCTCCAGCACGTCTCTGGGTGATGGGGGGGTGATCAGCGATCCCCTTAACTTCACCACACCAGAGGACGGTCAGTCTCCTCACACAGACAGGGCAGGAGAGCAGCTCTGCAATGTTTTTCCAACCATTTTCACCTCATTTCTAAAAATAAAATCACACCAAAACACTCGGGTTAGACTTATCAGACAATGGGTAAAGTATCATTCAAACAATAAATCATCTTACAGATCTATTAAGTAAATAATAATATAAAACAGGTGTAATACAGCAGGTAATGCACACAAGTAAAATAATGCAATAGAGATTGTGTTAAATGCAAAATCTTAAAATGGAAAAACATTTCTCATTTTTGGATGCATTCCTAACACCACGGTGCTAAGAATATTGATGTATGATTACAATCAATGAAAAAAATATTGTAGCACAAGCTTTAAATGCCATTTTTTGCACTTTGGACTTGCCACCTTTCTCTACCCTAAAGCTCACAATCTTCATGTATGTGTTGGTAGACATCATTAGCATTATGACAGTGATGATCCACTCAAAACTGTTTGATTAGCTGCTTGTTGAATAACCAAAAAGATTTATGCTTTAGTAATTGTGTCTTAGCATTAGATTTTTTAGGGTAAAAAAAATTCTACTCTGACAGGTGGCCTATAAATAAATTAAAAAAAGAATAATAAAAAAATGAAGAAAATATAATTGCTGTCCCGGTGGGACGTTTGATCTTACTCTCGTCCGATCATGTGTATGTAATTTCAGGTATATATCTCATTAGCAGCATTCTGAAAAGATGCAGGAGCTTCACATGTCTCTGAGGTAGCATTTTAGGCAATTTATGCATCTTCACTGGTAGCTGTAGAAGGATCAGGGAGAGCTAGCTAGTGCGTAAGAACTGGCAAAGGCTAAATTGGGCAAAATGTATCTTAAAAGGTGTCTGGAATCTTCTTTGGTTCACCTTCTTTGGTTGAAAAACGTGTCATAAGCACCATGTCTGTTTCTAACTATAAGCAGTATAAGCAGTCACCTAAGGTGTTTAAGTAGAAGATATAGAAGATTCACTCATCTTCCGAAACCACTTTATCCTGGTTAGATTCATGGTGTATCTGGAGCCTATTCCAGGAACGCTGAGAAAGATGTCGGAGTACACCCTGGATAGGGCCATAGTCCGTCACAGGCCACCACACACACATTCACAACTGCAGGCAAATTAGTATTGCCAAACCCACTAACTGGCATGTTTCTGGGTGGAGGAAGGAAACTGGAGAACCCAGAGGAAACCCTTATGGACCTCGAGATGTGAAACTCAACACAGGCAGACCCAAGATCAGAATCGAACCTTGGAGCTATAAGGGAGCACTGCTGCCTTCGTGCACACACACACACACACACACACACACACACACACACACACACACACACACACACACACACTCACTCACTCACATGTTTCAGAAACCACAGATTTGTAAAATGCAGGTTATTCCCTGTTTTGGTGTGATTTTGGGAAAAAACAGAGCAGAGTTGACCCTGAAAGAGAACAGAGATTCTCCCCTGTTGTGTGAGGCTGATGAAGTGTTTCAGATCATTACATAATGATTATAATCTCTCTCGCTTTCTCTCTCTTGATTGTGTTTGGTTATGTTTCAGTTCCTGCAGCTCCACTCCAAATGTCCAGCTGCGTGAGCTCAACTAAGCAACACACCTCTATGTCCTTGCACATCTTCATCACACACTATGCAAGGATAATCTCTTTTTTCTTTTCTCTGTTAATCTAGCCATGGCTCACAGCAAAACGTTCATTCTTCAGGTCATTTTGCAGGTTGAGTCTGGAGGAAAACAGTTTCCAGTCGTGTAAATGATGATTGCTGCTCTTCCTCTCATATGTGCATATCCATTGCATGAAGTTTTTTATCTGACGCATATGAAATGGAATTTGTGAAACTGATGAAATCCTGTGAATGTCGTTCGCTCATATGTCAATCACTTTGTCTTTTGCTTGGTGTGAATAAATTTACCTTCACTAAAAGTAGATATATTTTATTAACATTATATACAATATATATATTTATGACACTTCTGAATAGAGAACACAGTGTCAGACTATTTTTAAAATCACATTTGACATGTTGGTTCTCTTTTCTGAAGTGTTTAATCATGTCTCTTACCTTAAACCACTCATATTAGATGTCTCTCCCCTTATCCAGTGCCAAGTGGTCCGGTCCATAATCTCTCAGCTCAGCTTTACGGCTCTACGGCTGTAGTGATTAGTTGGGATCCCCCTCTGGAGCCGAATGGTAGAGTCTTCTACCAGCTAACCCTGCAGGAGGCTGGGATAACCCACCCGTCCTTCAACCGAACGGATAACCAGACCATGACCAAGACGACCACCGACACGGTTTTTCTTTTCACCAAACTCAGGAAGTACTTCCCCTATGTGCTACAAGTTACCCCGGCAACTAGTGCAGGCTCCGCCGTGGACCACACCTCCGTACTGTCCCTGAGAACGGATGATGATGGTGAGTTGCATGCAATATGCGAAGAATAAAATAAAAACAAATTCCTGTTTCCCTTAAGTTAAAACATGTTAATGTTAAACTTGTTAACATGCTAAACAAGTTAATGCAAAAAAATTTTGCTTTGGTAAATGAAAGCATCCATCATACGAGATCCTATAAATAACTATAGAAGCAATGACACATTTAAACAAGCACATTAATATAAAGCTGTGACTTGCAGTCAGAACTACTTTCAGAAACATTGCTGTGTGTTTGTTAGTACCCAGTTCAGCTCCGTTGCTGGGTATGAGCAGGAATCTCTCCTCCACCTCTGTCCTGGTGTCATGGTATGCTCCTGTGGAACCCAATGGGGAGATAATTGAATACGCCGTGGTTCTACAGGGTCCCCGAGGATCCAACAGCACGTACACACCCAACTCACAGCTCACTCTCACACACCTCACCCCATACACCGCCTACAACCTCTCCATCTCTGCGGTGAATCGCAAGGGCATGGGACCTTCACTCCTGCTGCCTCTGCACACCGATGAAGCAGGTGAGTGCTAATACCGTTTCAAAGTAGTTTCCAAATAGTTTATGCCGCTCAGCTCATTATCTGTGGATTATGAGTATGACAGTATACCAGTATGATTTTATAACATGGAAATGTAAATAATGATTATGTCATACCAGTACTGATGATGACATCACCTGATGATTAAACAACCATGGCTCATAAAACATGTTACATTTTTATATAGGATACTATTTAATTGTTCATTTTCATTTTTCTATTATTTTTGCTAAGCTGCAGAACACTAAGAGAAACCTTTTGCAAGTATATAGTAAAAAAACAATCCAGCATTTTGCCTAATCAGCTCATTGTTGTCAGCATGATAATGAAATGCATGAGAACATTGTTTTAAAACTGGTACAGTCTTTGATATCTTACTACTAGGTCCTGAGCTTTTTTATTTATTTATTTTTTTGCTTACAATTCATAGTTGTACATCTTCCAGGGAGTTAATCAATAGACATATGCAAAACATATTTAGCCAAAAAGCCTGAAATGAGCCCACCTACCTAATGTTAGGGAAAGTTCACAAATATCACTAGCTAGCTAGCGTACAGAAAATTCCCAAATAAAGCTAGCTTGTGAATGTGAGGGGACACCCTGGATTAAAATCTAGCTAATCTTGTAAATGTAAAACAAAATGTCCAAATATTAAAAAAAAAAAAAGAAAAAAAGAAGGTCCAAATATAGGTAGATAGCTAACCTTAGACAAAAATGTCAAAAATAAAACAAGCTAGCCAATGTTTGAGAAATTCCCTAAAGAATATTAGCTTAACAACATTACGCTCGCTAGCACTAGAGTAGACCTGCAAAAAAAAAATTAGCAAGCTAAAAATAGAGAGAGAAAAAAACTATCTAATATCTAGCTGCAGAACCATAAAACCACAATTAAACTCTAAGCTAATTAGCATATTGATAGCAGGGTTTTTATAAATTTGTACAACGTGTATTTTCACTTTGGCCTAGCATAGATTTCCTGTAAGCTCACAGGACTTGAGAATGTGATGTTATGAATAGTTACAGAGGCATTTAAGCCTTGTGTCAGCCTTGTGTAGTGAGTTACTTGCTCCTATCAATCTAGCTTCAGTTATTTTTAAATACTTTCAGCAGTTTGCAGTTAGCTAGCAAAGTAGCATTAAGCAAATCACTTGCAATTTGAATTTTGTAATTTAGTTTGTTCTCTAACTATATATAATTTAAGCCTTTTACATAAGGTAACATTGTCTTAGGGACCATTGCATAATTTTTTGGAAAAACTTAGCTAGTGTTGAACTGTGACATTAGGTGTGTACAGCTGCCGTACCATGAATTTTTCAGCTCCACTGTAAGCTATCCCCATTAGTGTTACATCATTGTTGAACTTAAAAAGACCACTGAGCCCTGAAATGACTTCTCTGATCCATGAAAGAGACTTTTATATGTGGCTAAAACACATTTAGATACCATCTCATGTGATTGTAGGTCCAATGTCTCCACCCCGAAACCTGAGCATCTTTAACCACTCGTCTGACTCGGTCTGGCTCCACTG
Source organism: Notoglanidium macrostoma (assembly GCA_030068235.1). Taxonomy (NCBI): domain Eukaryota; kingdom Metazoa; phylum Chordata; class Actinopteri; order Siluriformes; family Auchenoglanididae; genus Notoglanidium; species Notoglanidium macrostoma. Next base: position 21,240,905 of record JAQQZR010000037.1, on the reverse strand, counting down.
GGAACCCAGTCTGGAGCCCAATGGCATCATTCAACATTATGGATTCAAAATAGTGGAACTGAACACGAATACTGTTATATACCAGGTCATTATACAGACTGAGCGTATGTAAATGTGTTGTGTTTGTATGTACAGTACAATTACCAGAGTATTAACTGTCTTATCACATCTCTGTTTTTGCTACAGAACTCGACAGGTGCCTCTACTCAGGCAGAATTACGTGGCTTGAAACCGCATAGCTCTTACGAGATAAGTGTCTCTACTTACACTAGAGCAGGCAACGGAGACCAGTACAGTCTTCCTGTGACCTTTACTACCCATGAGTCAGGTAAGATGCAGAGGAGAGAAAGTAACATTAATTGATAGGAAACACTCATCATGTAATGTAGCTCCACTGACATGCAAGATGCACAAACATTTGAATAAAAAAGCAATAAAAGCAAATGAAAAAAAGAAGAGCAATGAAAAGAGTATGTCTTAATAATTATTCGTCTTGTTGGGAGTCACATCATTTTATATTTTAACCAGGCTTTCTTGTCTGCCTTAGATTTTCGTTGCTGTTGGTAATTTTAAATTTGTCTAGTATATTGTATATAGTTGGGTTGTTTATTTACCATTTGTCATAGGTTTCTTTATCATTTGGTATAAGTAGGTTTTGTTATTTCTCCCTTTTTCATCTTTCTTATTGATTGCCATAAGTAATTTTTGTTACTTTTGCCTTGTTTAACTTTTGGTTCTTGGTCATTTTTGGAAGTTTTGCTTTATCATTTGGCATTGGTAGTTTTTGTTACTTTTTGCCTTGTTCATTGTGGTAATTTTTTTTTCTTTATTGTTTAGCAATTGTGCTTTTTGTCAGTTTTGCATCGTTTATTGTTTAGTATGAGTTGTTTTTGTTACTTTGACCTTTATCATTTGGTATGTGTTATTTTTGTTACTTTTGCTTTTGTTTATTGTTTGGTGTGACTTGTTTTTGTTACTGTTGTTTTGTTCATCATTTGGTATGGGTAAATTTAGTTACTTTTGTTTTTTTATGTTTTGGCATTGGCCATTTTTATTATTTGTGCTTTACTTATTGTTTAGTATAAGTTGTTTTTCTTGCTTTATCATTTATCATTTGATGTGAGTTGTTTTTGTTACTTTTGCCTTCTTTATCATTTTGTGTGAGTAGTTATTGTAACTTTTGCCTTGTTTATTGTTGGTGTGATTTGTTTTTGTTACATTTGCCTTGTTTATCTTTTAGTGTGGGTTGTTTTTGTTACTTTTACCTTGTTTATCATTTGATGTGAGTAATTTTTGTTACTGTTGTCTTGTTCATCATTTGCTATGGGTAAATTTAGTTAGTTTTGTTTATTTAATTTTCTGGGATAGGCCATTTTGTTACCTTTGCCTTCTTTATCATTTGGTGTGTGTTGGTTTTGTTACTTTGGTCTTGTTCATTGGTATCAGTAATGTTTGTTAGCATTACTACATGTTTACAGCAATAACAATAAATAAAGCAGTGTAACAAAATATAATGCTAATAGAAAACTGAGGCAGACAAAAACTTGGTTAAATGGTAAAATTATTCAGAATTACCAAAAATGAGTCAATAAAATCATAAGGGATTATTAAATCATCTTTCTAAAAATGAACATACTCCTTTTTTAAAAATAAAATATTTGTTATTTCCACCTTTATGTGCAGATAATTTACCTTCTTATCTACCTTCCTACCTTAAGTTTAAATGATTTGAACTTAACAAATGGAAATAATTACACTTTAAAAAAACTTTTCCATTGCTCCATTTTATCAATCAGGTTTTATTGCCATACACACATTAAATAAAAATGTTTTCAAAATGTGTGAGCTTGAAAATGCTGTGTGTGTTACAGTGTCTGATGCTGTTGGAAATCTGTCCTGTTCGGGCCTGGACTGGGATTCAGTGTATATGGACTGGGAGCCTCCAGCAAACCCCAATGGAGAGATCTTGCTTTACCAGATTGTCTCGGCAGATCACAGAGTGGAGGCGTTTCCTCTAATGCGTACAAACAAACTCACATACACTTTCAGAGGCCTGCATCCCAACATGCTTTACGTTATCTCTGTGACTGCTGTTAACTCAGCGGGTCCGGGAAAAGAGGCCAACTGCACAGCACACACGCTGCCCGAATCAGGTACAAGAATCTGCTAGTATGACCCGAACATCATGGGCATTTTAGGAGACTTCAAAATTTCAAAAGATGTGTTTAAAGAAATGCATGGAAACTTGCTGTAGTCAGACTTGAGTTGCTGGCCCATTCAGATGATTGAAATGACCTTTGTACTGTTTCTTCCATGCTCTTTTTGGATTGTACCTAGGCCTTTCCCTTTCAACAACCACATGCATCTAAAAATCAGATGCTAGAAACATAATAAAATATAATGTATAGCAGCATTTATTAGACTACATTCCATTTCAAACATGTATGTGCAGTTGTTTTTCCTCTGATGAGCATGCATAATTTGAGATATTATCAACTCTTATGAAATAGAACTATAGTCATATTATAGCATTACTACACAAAAATATCATCGCAATTTGGTGGAAATAATACAAATAATTCTAATGACAGTAATTTGGGACTTCACAGAAGTAATAGACTGTATTACAGGAACACTATTAATGGGAAGAGTGTTATAGCGGTATTACAGAACATAATATATGCATTATACATTAGAAATCTAGTATTAGTACTTATATTAGTACTTATACTATATTACTATACTTATAGTATTACTATAGTTCTTTTTCATAAGGTGAAATTCATTAAAACACTACAAAGTACACAGGCTGCACTTCCTCTTTCTAAAAAATTAAATGTTTTTGCAATCCTGTTTGCGTTTGCGTTTTTAGTGTCAGCATGGCGGACCTGTCAATCAAACACTGGGTGGGAGTTTGAATGGAACATTAGGTGCTTAGGGTCCAACTGTAACACAGCCTTCCAATCAGATTTTGAGTCCAGAGGCCCATCTGCCTTTTTTCTATGTGTACAATCAGTGCATATTTTATTGTATGCATGTGGGCTGTGGTTATGAATAAAATCTTGTAAATTGACAGGTGAAATCTTGTATCAGAGGTTTTGTAACTACAGCACATGAAATATATCAAATAAGTATATACAGTAGCTATACTTTACTGATGACAGTGTATGTAATAATGAGAGGACTTAGGGCAGGACAGTGGTAAAGTAGCTAAACTGTGGTTTTTTTGGGACTGCATTAAAATGTTCTTAGCAGTTCTTATCTCTGAATTTTAGTATTACAAGAGAATCATATAAACATAGAATGCTATAAGTTTATACTGATTTTGTCAATCACACCTACCACAACTAAAAGTCCCTCCTGAGGTCCTGCCCACAGTGTTTGATTGACAGGTCTATCTCGCTAACAGTGCAAATTGCAAATGGGGTTATAAAGGCATTTTATATTTGGGGGAGTTTTAGCACGAGTCTGAAAACACGCAATCACAGGTTTACTGAGTGCTAGTACTTTTTCAATATGACAGCACCAGACCTGTTTAGAGAGTGAAAATGAAAAGTCAAATTGACATATTGATTGATTATGTAGAAAATTGCAAATTTAATACAAATTTTGAAATTTCTCAAAATATAATTATAATGTCTCAAATTATGCATACTCATGGGGAAATATAATTGGAAGTGAGCAAAATTGAATCTTCCAATATATTGAAAATATACTGTCATGAATATTCCTGGTCATGATCGCATTTGTTTGTCATGTCTGGAAATGTCTCAACATTTAGCAGTCTAAAAACAAACCTGTAATACAGCACTTTGATATAATAGTACAGCAGATCCTAATAATTATACTACTACTACTAATAATAATAATTTCTCTGATACATGTCTGACTCGGTAAACGTCTGTCCTCAGTTCCTGGCCCCCCGAAGCCGCTGTCTGTTCTGAATATTAGCTCGGATGCTGTGACTCTGAGTTGGCACCGTCCTGCCCGTGTCCCTGGGTTCTTACAGGGTTACAGAGTGGAGAGACAGCTTCTGGCACAAGTGTGTGAACTAGAGGTTGATGCTTCCTGTGTGGAGAATGAAGATACTCTGTTAGTAAATGCGATGGAAAACGAAACAAGGGAGATTACAGTAACACTTAAGCCCCTGCGTAAATACAGACGCTATCGCATCAGAGTGGTGGCGTGGACCAATGCTGGAGCTGGAGAACCTACAGAGTGGCTGCACATACACACACTAGCAGGAAGTATGTCACATACAGACACAATTTCGCTGCTCAGAAACAAGGCAAATTTTTATAAATTTTTAAAAAGCATATTCAAAGGCAAAAAGATTAATAATGCTTCATGTTGCACTGTTAGTCACTTTTATGTAAGGCTACTGTGTTGTTTGATGCAGCCAACATCTCTGAATAGATGCAGGTCATTGATGCTATACTTTATATGAAAAACTATGTAGCTATTTTACAGTATAATCAGTTTATATGGCTCCCTCTCTCCGTCTCTCTCTCGCCGTATCTCTCTCCTTTCTCTCTCTTTCTCTCTCTCTCTCTCTCGCTCTCTCTCAGACGCTGATGCCCCACCAGTTGCTGTTTCAGTGGTTCCTTCAATCTCTGCGATGAAAATCACATGGGATGAACCTGCAATCATTTCAGGCCCCACCTCCTACCTCGTTTACATTACTGCTGTGAGTGTGAAAGATGAACCAAATTTATATATACAGTATGTGTTGATAAAAACCCACTGCAGCTTTTATTCCCATCTCTCCTGTGCTCCTCTTCTTCTTCAAGTTGGATGCTTTAGAGCGAAACGTGACAATAGTGAGGAATGCAGGAGAAATCAGGATGGTGGTGATTGGGAACTTGACTGCATACACTTATTACTCAGTTATTGTCACTGCCTTTACTGGAGACGTGGCCGACGCCCGCCGAAACGGCATGGCCTCTGAGCCTGTCATCGCCAGGACACTAGAGGGGGGTGAGAATGGAGTTTGTGCTTTGTGTTCAATTGAGGATGAATAAAATGCATGTAATTGTGTAAAGAGGATGATTTACGGTCTCAGCTTGTTGACATGGTGTGTGTGGAGGGTTGGAAGCGTATTGAGAGCGTCTGATTTATTTACATTGCTGGTTCAGAATATTTTGCAAATCACATATAAATAGAGAATAAGAGTACGTTTACACTAGTGCACATTTTACGTCTTTGTATTTACCTGCTTTGGTCTGATGTAACTTCATTTTTTTTCAGAACCAAAGGATCCACCCAAAAACGTGACCCTGACCATCTTGCCAGAGGAAGTGACCCGTGTGTATGTAACATTCTTACCGCCGGATGAGCCTAACGGCAACATCAGCGCCTATCACGTTTATATTTACCGTAATGGACAATTCGACTTCGAGATCAACAGCTTGCCTGTGGTCAGTAACCCAAACAAGACCATGACTGCTGTTATACAAGGTCTTAAAGGAGGATTCAACTACAGCATACAGGTGACTTTTATTTTGCTTTATAAAACAGTGCTGTTGAATTCTTGCTCTTGGTTGATCCGGTTGGTCAGAGTGTTGATTAATTTTCCTTAACAGCAGCTGCAAATCATAGGATTATATTAATGCACTCATTCTGAATCATTATTGTTTCTATAGTAGCAACATATACAAAGACTTGAACATTAAACGAAAGTGTAAGTTTTCTGTAAGGAGATGTTTATGGACAGAGTCTTCAGTGTCAGACGAACTGAATTTTTTTTTTTTTGTCTTATTAACTTCAAGAATGAGGTGGAAGATTTCTCTATAGCTGTTATAATGTAATGTGACTGCAGGAGCTAACTTGTTTTGCAGTTGCTCCACAACATGTATGCTATATACGCTATCCGATATAGCTATAAATTACAGTGTCTCATTCTTTAATCAGTAAATATATGCTAGTGTTCATAATCAACGTCAGGGTGGTAACAGTAACTCTGCTTCAAGCTGGGTTGCCTCACACCACTCCATTGTTGATTATTTTCCTAAACCAGCATTCCTCATCATGCTTTATTCCGTACTGAGTATGTCCTTAAGTGGTGAAATCCCATTGAGATTTACAGTACAGCTGTGGTTTCATTTCAATCCAGTAAACATTGCAGAAACGTGTTCAACATTTACAAAACAGACAAAAATATGAAGTATTTTCAAACTCAACTCAAAGTAAAATGTGTTTGATTTACAGATAGCTGCAGTGAATGGAGCAGGATTCGGGCCCAGATCAGAAGTTAAACTCAGCATGCCAATAAAAGGTACTGAACATTCTACAATAACATCACATTTTCTGCTATCCTACATTTTACCGTCAACTTTGTTTTTAAGTTCTTACCATAAAACATTGGTTTCCAAATTATCAGCCCCTTAAAATGAATATTTTGACTTCCCCTGGAGAGAATATTTTGACTTCCCTGGCACAGAGCCTTGTCCTCTGCACCCATTTCTGTTTTCTGTGATGTGTTTTCTGGGAAAGCCCACGACACCCCAACAAAAGGTCTACCATGTCAGAATTTGACGACTCCTATGACGTGTTCCTTGTGGTCAAACATGTACTGTTGCCAGTCTTCTGACCAAGACACACCAAGAATTTATGGCATGATGATTGCCTAATCTGACATGGTGACCATCATGAAAGAGTAAAATATTGTGTAATCTGATCCTGACTTAAGACAAATTCTAAACAACCATGTGGTAACGTCCTGTAATGGGGAACTTGATATTCCATGTTGATCAATATTCACAGAAGCCTCTGGAGAACCAGCCACAAAGCATTACTTTTTTTTTTTTTATCATATTTTATAGTGGATATCAGCTGCTGTTGCTTATATGTAGTCTTTATATTCATGTCAACAGGTGTACACAGCCACAAAGTTCAATTTGGGGGGGCAAGATGGTTACAAACAATACATTACAGTAACAACATTGCAGTGTCCGATATTGCACAGATCTAAGGGTTGTTCAAATCTTATTTGCCCTGATCATCCTCCTCACGGTGCGAGGGAGCAGTATGCTCATGCATCCAGTTAAAAAAAAATGTTCCATTCAACTTTTTTCAAGGTTGACAGTTTTTATTATTTTAAATAATTTATGGGTGTCAATAATTTTGAGAGGAAATTATGTTATTTAGAAAAAAAGAAGACAATATCATGATAATTATTTAAAAATGTATGTCATTTTAAACATTTTAAAGGCCAATCATCTTTAAATTTACAAATGCATTAATGCCACAGCTGGTTTACATTTTGAGACGCCCAAAAAATTCCATAAAAGGCAAAACTCACAGAGAGCTGATAGCAACAAAAATGAAGACTAAACTATAAAAGATTGCCTCGTAAATGTGATGTGTGCTAAATCTTTGTCTACCCAACACATTGGTTACCCAAGACACATGCTAGCGCATCCTCCTTTTATAGTGCCATTACTTTTGTCCTAACTGAATAACTTCATTTATGTTAATTAATGGATTAAATTTAATTAATTTATGGATAATTTATGGTCTTAATTTAGCATCACCTCTGTATCTTGTTTCATTTCAGCCCCACCGATGCCCTCTAAGAGGCCAGTGGTAGCCCTGAACAGTGAAGGCGCTGTCATGGCAACATCCCAAACCATCACTATCGAGATGCCTTTGTGTTTCTTCTCAGATAACCACGGTCCTATTCGCAAAATCCAGGTCATAGTCTCGGAGCCAGCAGGTACATTCGTGACACTCGAACAAATATGCAGAGAGACAGAAAGACTCTTTTCTTCTTAAGTTTAAGAAGCTTTTAAAATACTTAAGTTTTTGAAATTCATTCATCCTTATAGTTATCATACATTTTATATTCTTAAGCCTACTGTCTTTTAGATAATTTAGGAAAAAAGACATTAGCACTAGCAATTAGCCATAGTTTAATTCCTCACCTGTATGAAGGGCAAAACTTTGGCAAAAGTTTTATTTGTTATATTTAAATATAAATATATTATAAACAGTTATTTTATTTCTGTTTATTTGCTTCCTGTAGAATGATATATAAACGTCTGAACTGATTGATCTGTCTGTGTTGATTTGCAGTGATGGACTACAGTAATGTATCTAACTGGAAGAGCGTGTTCCTCCACCCTACTGCCCCGTACGTGACGGATGAAGGCTTTCCGAACCCGGAGTGCTCTGAGGATACGAGTTCAATTGAGGATATGCTGCGCAAGAGCATACATGGCAGGACATATGTGATAGGAGTGGAGGAAGGCTGTTTCTCTGAGCAGGCCCAGATCCTCTGTAACGGGCCTCTCAAACCCAAAACATATTATGTGTAAGGAACACACACACACACACACACACACACACACACACTTATGGGTGTCAACTAAATAATTTTACAATGGCACAAACGAATGCATGGTTATGTCCTCACACCCAAAGTTAATACTGTGCAACTGTAGTTAAATTTTGATGTAATGTTAAGACGTCTTGTCTATTTTGCAGATTTAAATTCCGTGCAACGAATATCCTGGGCCAGTTCACAGACTCAGAGTACTCAGAGAGAGTCAGAACTGCAGGTTCAGCTTTCAAACATTCCCTGTAGGATGAAATAAAGACAGCATGAAATCATTCTTATCATTCCTTACATCATTCTTCATTCCATCTCACTGCTGTATTGTTTCCTTTCGTCTTCACAGATGACCACCTTTTGACTCGGGATGAGCAGATCATACTCGGAGTGCTCCTGTCTTTCTTCCTGGCATTGTTCCTGATGTTGATTATATACGCTTCTGTGCGGTAAGACACTATAGCAAAGACATATGTATATTTCTTAATAATTGAAATAATAATTCAAATGGATAATACATTTATTATTAAGAACTCTTAGCCTGAGATATAAAAGACTATTTCGCCCTGATGCCTGCAGCTAGAAACCCACAATCTGTGCAAAGTCTGCAAAGCCTCAGATGCTTCATGTTTCTCAGAGATTACTTTAATTGCTTTTATTAAAAATCCATCTTCTTGTCCAACTGCAGGATCCACCAGAGGCAGAAGGAGGGCGGCACCTATTCTCCACGAGAAGCGGAGATCACTGAGACCAAGCTGAAGCTGGATCAGCTGATAGCGATGGCAGACATGGAGCTGAAAGAGGAAAAAATCCAGCGGTAAATCAGCTGACATCTTTACAGGATTATAGCAGCAGGACTGATTGTAATCACTGTCTGTTAGAAGAGCTAGTAATATAGTCTTTTTGTTCATCATCATGTGGAGCTCTCCTGCTGTGTGTGACACTTTCTCAGTTAAATCCATACTGGTCCTGTTTAGACTTGGTTTTAAAATGCGTCTTGAGCATTCAGGTCATAAATGGACAGCCGAGACACATCGCCGTTTACATCATGCATCTCCAAGGTGTCCAGCTGACCACTTTTGTTCAAATTTCTGTACTGCCTACATCACTTCTGCTAGAAGGTCAAAGGTCAGTGCACAAAATTATATTAAAACGTTAAAACTGCAACATACCTTCATTATTTTCTTGCACTCCAGCCACGTACATCGCTGTGTTGCGCTGTTACCAAAACAACCTCCGTGTCCAGCATTAATGACGTATTTTCCTGTTACGTCTGTGTTGTGAACGCATCAGGACGCATTAGTGTTTACACTACAAAAGGTATGTGGTTAAATGCGTCCCAGACCACCTCGGCAAGTGGTTTGCGTGAAAGCATCATGAATGCGACTTGGAGGTTGTTTACACTTGCATGTAGTGCTGTCCAGTTATGATCAGATCGCCCAAGACGCAATTTAATAAAAAGTGTAAACGGGGTCTCAGACGTACGCACTTTCCCAAGTCACGCACTTCAAGCCTTGCAGTCCTCATGTGCACATACGTGTGAGATCTGCAGTGCTGTAAAATCTCCCAGTCCTGATTCTCCTGTCTCCTTACAGGAAACGGCTGGACACTTTGTAAAATCTGTACGTGAGGAGCATCTGCCCATCTGTCTGTCCATGGGGCTGCAGCAAAAACACAATTTCCTCAGTTAAACACACATCAGTAAAACATGTGCTTTCACATATCACTCTTCTCTGTTTCCTGCCCCGCCCCTTTGTTTGATTGGCAGCTCAGATAGCGTTCTGAAAGACTATATAAGCGATGGTTTTCAGAAGTTTGCTCTCAGATGCAGTTCTGATGACGTTTAAATCCCATTTTAAGGCACTTTTTGGTCAAGACGTTTGTTGAAAGCAGAAAGCTACCTGAAAGATGCAACAACATTAATAAGAGGGGAAAGAATTTGTACTATTTGTTAACATGTTTTTGTTCTTAATATTACTTATCAGCAGCTATTTGTGATGAGACGTTACTGGTGTTCAGAAACCGCTTCATGATGTGACTAACACACTTTCACTGCCTCTCTAATTCACTCACTGCCCCTCTTTTTCTCAGGTACTCCTCCTTTTTCTTTAGGAGGAAGGAGATATTTGTCATCCAGTAAGTGGTTAAAATGATGCAGACGTGTCTGCACGTGCATGCTCTGGTTTCCTCGTTTTCACAGTCCATTGCATTTCACAACTCTGTCAGAATGTTGATGGTTTGTGTTGTGGTTGTGTTTCATTATGTGGATATGCATTATTAAGATAGCGGTCATTTAGGGACTGGTTATGTCTTTAACCCTCATGGGTTAGGCTTCATATTGCAGCCAGTTATGCTGCGTACTCTCTGTGTGTGTGTGTGTGTGTGTGTGTGTGTGTGTGTGTGTGTGTGTGTGTGTGTGTGTGTGTGTGTGTGT
>JAQQZR010000037.1:21206344-21217626 GCA_030068235.1 Notoglanidium macrostoma | reverse complement strand
TATATATATATATTGCTCAATATGTATTTTCTCTAAAAAAATTAAAAAGTCACAAACATTTCTCAGTCCATTCTTACCTATTCCTTAGATTTTCTAACCCTAGAGGATTTAACTTGCGCCCTTTTCTTGACATTTAAGCATAAATGCTAATACAGGCTGTTCTTTAGACTGGTTATGTATGACATGAGCATGTTTTCATATCTTGGTGGGGATCAAATGCCCCCACAAGGACTGGAATATGTGACAGTTTTAATCTTGTGGGGACAATTGAGCGTTTTTATTTTTCTTTAATTTTTTTTTAGTTACTCAGGATAAGGTTAGGATTAGATTTGGGTGTAACATTGTATTAATAAGTACGCCAGTACAAGAAAGTCCTCACAAGGATAGCAAGACAAACACATTTTGTGTGTGTACGCCAGAGTTACCCACCACAATGAGGTCATTAAAAAGGAACACCTCTCTCTGATGGGCTGCTTGTTTTTGTGGCTTGTTCACGTCACTGACTTCATAGAGACGACTGCAGCACACCAGCCTCCGATGAGGCACAGACAGGATCTGGGAGAGAGTAAAGAAGGACAAAACGACACTTCAGGGTGCATACGTGTTTAAACTCTGAAAAGTTTCAAAGTGAGTTTGATGAAAAGCTCACCCCATGAGCACGATACACAGATACAGAGTTTAGTTGCAATCATGAACATCGACTTCATATTTAAGGACATGCGCTGCTCCATTTGCGTCACCTGAATTCTACAATTAATAGATATTCTTTTTGTCTCTTTCATTCATAAAATAAAATACAAAAATACAGCACACAGGCCACCTCATCCCCAACGATTTGGTACATTTTCTATTAAGTAACACTTAAAGGTGCAATCTGTAATGTTTAAACAAGTTTCTAAACATGTAACAATCACATGATTTCAAAGATACCTTAACAATGATTTGCTCTATTGCTATGCAGTAAATGTGGATATTTGTTTGTGTCCAGATGTTGTTTTAATTTTTCTTCTAGCCCTGATATTGGCTCTGCCCTGAGCTGGAACAGAACGGCTCAATTTAATCTTTTTTCATTAACTCTGAACTTAAAAATATAATGGTTCACAGGGGTCTGTGTTCTGTTCCTGGTTGGATGGTAGACTCACTGTCTTCATTCCCTGAATGTTCTGCTCCACCCTGGTGACGTAGGTCACGTGGTCCTCGTTGGAACGGAGCTCACGCTGTTGGATGCGCTCATAAATTCCAGCCACCATCTCCCGCGGAATATCCGCTCCGTCGTCCACCCCTGAGAGAATTGGAGAAAAGTAAGGATCAGTGTGCAATTGTGTGTGTGTGTGTGTGTGTGTGAGTGTGTGGGTTTGTGTGTGTGTATGAGAGAGCGAGAGAGAAAGAGAGAGAGAGAGACGATATATAAATATGAACACATTTAGACTGGGGCTGTAACCAGGCATCATGACACGATGCATCGCTATGTAAAAATGTTCATGATGGAAATGTGCACTTCACATCATGTAAATTATGTTAATTATTAGCATTCTGTTAATTATTCATCTAAAGCGGTTGCACTGTTTGAACACCAGAGGTCCCAATCTGCTCAAACCATAGAGTTAAAATACAGAGAGAGCACATAGGTCACATGATCACACCAGATTACAGGATCACAACAACAAACATGGATTATAGGTTATACGGTTACACTACCATAAGAGTGTGTCATGTGGTACAACCAATCAATGACCAATTAACAAAGCTGCTGGCCCCACCCCATTGTTTGCACCATTAGTTCATGTTGGAACAAATCTTGAATATGAGCTAAAAATTGTGCAACTTTGGTTTCAGTCGCTGGGTGATGGGAAACGCCTAATGACAGTTTTTTGGTGCAAAACCTGTAGTATTTTAAGGAAAGAGTTGGATGCAGATGGGGATGCAGATTATTTCTGGTTGCAGGACACTAATTGGTTAAAAGCTTCATTATGTGTCGGGTGAGTCGATGTACGTGAGGTATGTGGAGAATTTGTGTCAGTTTGATTTTTAGCTGTACAATTTCTTTAAGGCTCTTTACAAAATAAGGGTACACAATCAGACACTAACAAAAAAAAAAAAAACACTGCACAGTTGCATACACACTCTCTCTCTTTTAATTTTCTCCACTGACAGGAGAACCACCTGACATACTTTAATTGTATTAAGTGTCTCTCTTATGCTTGTAAAGTGAATTTCAATTCACTTGACTGAAATTCATTGAAATTGAATTGAAAGTGAAAACACTTGACGTGCTTGCATGACTAACACCGTCTTGTATTTTAAATCTATCTTTTGGCTCATCAGTTGCCTTTTAAGGAAAAAAGGTGGGGTTAAGCATCTCAGATCTGACTAAAGGTGGAGCTAGAAATATGAAAATAACAGGCACATGAAATGATGACAATTACAAGATCTATTACATGGCAATTTTATGAACTACATTTTTTTAAAGCATCTCTAAAATCAAATGTCTAGAGACACGTTTAAATATTACAGACCCTTTAACAGTGATGAGAGACCAAGTAAAATCACCTCGGAGGTTGCGTATAAAGTCCTCGAGGAGCATCTTGCGCTCGGGTTTGATGTTAGGGCTGTACATGTCAGTGTTGAGCAGGACGATGGCGAAGGCCAGGATGAAGATGGTGTCGGGGTTGTGGAACTGTTGCACCACATCAGGGTTACACATACAGTACCTCTGACTACGTAAGAAAGAGAAAGAAGTAGATGAAAGGAAAAATGAGTGCATGACAAAAGGTAAGACAGAGATAGATGAGAGAGCAGAAAAAAGAAACAAGAGTGAAGGACAGTGAGGGTGCACTTAGTCTGCATCATGCCTCGGGCTTCGTATTTCAGAATTTTTTTCCCATTAAGGCTCTTTGGTTTGAGAATAGCCCTCAGCGGACATTCATTCTTCAACATATGCATGCATACACACTTACACACACACACACACACACACACACACACACACATGGCTAATCAGCATCATGCATGAGAAGTCACAACTTTTAATCTGCAGAAGTTCAGTGTTCAGTGAAATTTTTAGTGTTAAGGATTTTAAGAAATGAAACTTCCTGGACAAAACTGAGACCAGACTAATAACTGGCCATGTCTCGTGCCTCCTCATCACATGAAAGTCTTCAGGACAGAGCTTCTTCTTCTGCTTACTCAGTAACATGACAAGCTGCATTTGTTCTTATTAACTTATTAACTTAAAGAGAAAGTAAAGAGACTGCTTATGGCTGTTATAATGCAAGTGAATGCACATGAACTAACTTTGTTTACAGACGTCCACAACATTAAAAGTAACTATAAATGGATAAAACATACGATGTCATTCTTTAAGAAATGAAAATCGTTGGCATTTTGCTGTCATATGACATGCTAGGGGTAACTAACTAGCATGTAGCTAGCATAACTTCGGGGTTGAGTTAGTAACTCATAACTCTCTAATTCTGATCATTTTCCTAAAACATCAAGTGTTTTTTCTTACTTATATTCTTACTTATCCTATTTTATTTTTTTGATCATTTATCTTATTTAAAATGGAACATATAGATGTTTTTTAGTGCACTTCTCACCTGAAAGCCTCGATGAGCCTCTCCACCTTCTGAGCCTCTCCCTGCACACGCACATGAGCCTGAAACTTCCGGAGAGCCTCGTCCAGCTCCAGCAAGGAGAAATCCATCTCATCCACCACGCAGCTGGGAGACAGACAGTGCAAACTGAAAGATGTGTGTTTTATGGCTTTCATCATAAGTAAAGCCTGGGGGAAAAGTCAGTGATGCACAGTACAGTGGTGAGCTTCAGAACTGGACTTAAAGTCTAAAAAACACCGGTGCTTTGTGAAGTCTGTAATCAGGGTTCAGAAGCTCCTCAGAGTGTCTCGGCCCACATCGGGTTCATAAATGTTTTATTAATTTAATGCTGATGTAAAGAAGGAAATACTAAAGGAAACTGTTCATGAAAGGAAAATGAAATGTGGCATTAAAGAAATGAATGTTATGAAAGAAAGAAGGACAGAAAGAAAAACAAGGGGAAGCAAAAGACAGAGAAACACAGATGCATTAAAGAAACAAAGAAATCAGAGACAGAAAAAGAGAGAAGCAAAGAGTAAAGTGAAAGACAGAAAGAAAGAGGAGGAAGAACAAGAAGGAGAAATAGAATGAAGAAAAAAACAAAATGGACAGAAATATGGAGAAAGAAAGAAAGAAAGAAAGAAAGAAAGAAAGAAAGAAAGAAAGAAAGAAAGAAGGTGAGAAGATGAAATAAAGATGACAGAAAGAATGTGAAAGTAACAGAGAGAAAGAGGTCAATTAGAATAATAGAAAAAAGATGTGTTTAAAGGCTGTTTCTGTAAAGTGCCTCACTGTATTGCTGTCTCTCCATATTACTGTCTCACTGTATTGCTGTCTCTTCATAATGCTGTCTCTCTGTATTGCTGTCTCACTTTATTGCTGTCTCGCCGTATTGCTGTCTCTCCATAATGCTGTTCCTCTGTATTGCTGTCTCTGTATTGCTGTGTCTATATTGCTGTCTCTCCATATTGCTGTCTCTCCATATTGCTGTCTCACTGTATTGCTGTCTCTCCATATTGCTGTCTCTCCGTATTGCTGTCTCACTGTATTGCTGTCTCACTGTATTGCTGTCTCTCCGTATTGCTGTCTCTCCGTATTGCTGTTGTCACTGTATTGCTGTCTCACTGTATTGCTGTTTCTCTGTATTGCTGTCTCACTGTATTACTGACTCACTGCATTGCTGTCTCACTGTATTGCTGTCTCTCCATATTGCTGTCTCACTGTTTTGCTGTCTCACTGTACTGCTGTCTCACTTTATTGCTATCTCTGTTAAACCTTTATTAAATTAGAAATTACCTTTTTTAAAAAGAAATTTCAGAAATAAACAGTCCACTCACTCAAGTACATCTCTGTTGAATTGTCTCTTGCTGTTGCCCAGAAACTCTCCAATCATCTGCCGGCTTAAGCCCTTCCTCTGCAGCAGGAAGTGAGCCACACCTATGGCTGTGTCAGGGATGAATCCTCGCGAGATCAGGAACTGGATGCCTTTGTCTGGGTTTCTGCACACAAGGCAAAGTGGGTCAGTGCACTGAGTGTGTAGTTAGTTACGCTTCAACTGAGGACCAGAATCCTTTGAGATTTGAATATGTGTGCATGTGGTAAGAGATGTGGATGTACTGTACAGCATACAGTCAGATGTCAGCATCAGTTAACACTCTGTTTCAACAGGAAGGCAAAAACAGGAGTCAGAAATAGGCAGCTACAGAGTACTGGAGAAAAAAAAAACATGAAATGCATACACAGTAGATTTCATTCATCATGTGACTCACTGAAAAGCAAAACCTTCACAGTATTGCTCTTACGTTGCTTGATCTCGAAACCAATTAAGAATTAGATGACTTTGTGTCAGAAGTGAAGAATTCTGGGTAGCCCTGCATTACACTTTCATCAGTGCATCACTGAAACGCAATCCGAAAAGCAACACCGTCTGTGTATGGCATTTCATTGCTTTTTCACCTGTCATAATTTTGTCCATTTTCCAAAACAGGGTGTAAATTAGGACCATGTAGACTAGTGACATGTCTTTCACAAACAACTCTTTTGGATGAACCTTGATGTATATGAGCCATTTTTTTCTTTCTTTCTTTGTACATGTAGTCAATGACGTAGCATTAGTTATATATTCATTTATTCATTTATCTTCAGTAACCACATAAATGCTTCCATGGAAACCTTTTGAGCTGTTTGTTTGTGTGAATAGTGAGACGTGTGTTTGAGTCTCACCCGTATGAGCGAGGCAAGTGTATTAGGGAAAGCAATCATTTATCAGGATAAATAGAAATAAATCTTCATAATGAGGCTCAATGACGGCAGACGCAGTACCAATGCAGGGGTGCTTACTGTTTTTGTCAGTTTGTTGATTTAGACTAACAATTATTTAATTATGTTATAAAAATTACAATGCAAGGTAACAATATCTGATCATCGAAAGGTTACATGAAACAATTTCAGCCGTAGGAACAAAAATGGCAAAGAGCTGTTTGGGAGTCGAAAGATCATGTTGATGTTAGTGAACTGATGAGCTAAATGAATTGACTCACTAAAAACAGCCTGAATTTTCATCACTAATGACGTGCGTTGCTTGGAGGTTTACAGCCAGCATTGCTAGGGTGCAGCTTTTCCATAAAATCGGACTATTGTTGAACTGCTGTGGTGGATTGATTTGTTTAATTCATTTTCCTTTACTTATAAAAATTGTGTACTAATAGAAGACCATTTCAGGAAACTACATATTCATTGGGCTTCTTTTATCTTGCAAATCTGGCAACCCCGGTCATACCACATACATCACTAAAGCGCTCTCACAATGACATCGACTTTGATCATTTTCTAAATATTACAGAACCCGAAGTCAACAACAAAATAGTTTAATATGGTTAATTACACACCTTTTTTTTTACAACATATTCTTTACGCAGCAATGTAATTTTCATTAAGGTAAAAGCCATAAGGAATCTAAAGGCACTTCATCCTATTAATTCACACTATTAACCTGTTTTGAAACTCTTAATTTAATAAAAATTCCTTTATTAAATCTTTCATCTCTTTGGTATTGAATTTGCATGACCTTTTTAGTCTCAATGTCTGACTCTTTGCTAGCGTATATCAACCACCTTTTGCATAGCGCCTCCTCACAAACAAACATCTGGACCAAAGAAAGCAGGTTACAAGTCTGACTAAAATACCTGCAAATCTAGATCTCAGGTTTTCAGATGAGGCTGACGTCTATCATTTGCACCACTCCAGAGCATTTTCAGTGCTATAAACGGTGGACTGTAATAGCCTATATTCTACATCCACTTTTAAAATAAATGAAGCAGCAACCAAAGAATTGTTATTGAGCTTCTTGAAAGAGTGTATTCAATTCAAGAGCTTTTTATATCCACAAAGAAGCCAAGCAAGTCGGTGTCCATATTTATTTCTGACCTTAAACACTGAACACTGTGTGGTGAAGAGCAGGAGGTTACTCATCATTAAATCTCAAGTTTTTCGTTGACTCAAATGCAGCACTCAACTCAGGGTTTGTCGTTGTGTGATTTTGTGTAATTTAAGCCACAATGCGTGATGTCTTTAGGACTTGGAATATCCATTAGCGTAATTCCATGGCTGTTGGTTGCTGCGATTCAACATTTATCAGAAGAGCACTTAACAGCCCCCTGTCTGAGGGAAATCAATATCTAGCATTAAATCACCAAGTATATATCACACATGACTGCAATGGCTTTGATCGCTAGATTCACTAGCACTCCGTTGGACATTTGTGGCTTGAAAACATTTTTCCCCTTAATCACCAGAAATCTGTGATGGACAGCAAACTACATTATATATACGTGTGTTCGTGTATTTCTATATAGTATATTTATAGGACAAGATGAACTAAAGTATGACACCATAGAGCACAGCAGTAAAAGAGCAGCAGGCTTATGTAAACCACAGCATGTCTAAGGTTTCCCAGCCGGAGGATCTTCTGGGCTACAAGCACAGTGTTCTCTAATGACCCATGCATAGCATATGGAGCCTGCTGAGCAACATCTGCCTCTCTCTGCATCCTGCCCAGACTCCACAGTGCACACCTCCACCCTCAGACTTCACTACGGATGAAGAACGTTCCTTTGACTCGATCCTGATCCAGCTCAAAAGTGTTATTTTGGACAAATGATACATTTTCCTATTTTACTCAGATTGCCTAGATCCTGCAATGAACTATAAGTAATTTCAGTCATAATCACTATGTATATCATGTTTTAGCAGTAATTCTGATGTGTAAGAGTTCAAGAATAAAAGTGGTAGGAATGTAGAAACACTGAACCAATAAGAAAATATACAGAATGTCCCTTTACATGTAAAAACATCTCTATTTCTCCCATTACAACCATGCCAGAAGTCCTGCTTAGGGCTGTGACAGTACAGTGATTGCATTTCAGTTTGACATGACTGCAACACACTGATTAAGGTGAAATACAATGCAACCAAGAATTACTTCTAAATCTAAACAGCACTAAATCTTAAAGGTTTTGATTTTCAGTGTTTTTTGTATGCCAGTAATGAAAAACAATATCGTTTGTGTATTGTATTTCAGGTTTTTTTAATCGGCATGATTGCATTTCTCTTCCTTTCTCTCCATTATTATTACTGGAAATACAAATTTCATTCTCACATCTACAAGGAAACCAGAAACATAACTAGCGTCTCACTAGACAGTCCCAGAATTATTATAGACTTTTAGATTATTCTTTAGATAGATGGTATATTTTCAAATAAGAAGACTAAATGTTTTTTTTTCTTGGTTATGGTTCCTGTTTTTCATATCATACTTTTTATTGAAAGGTCCACTGTGCAGGATTCATTATATTACAACCACCTGAATGTCCCTCCCTTCCCCCTCCCTCTCCAAGCTTGTATTAGAGTGTACGGTGGCTGTCAGATGCCACTAGCCTATTTCCAAGTACTTACATTCACACTCCCTTGCTTTTTCTGTGCTAAATAATAAGTATGATCGTCCATTTTTCAAAATTGGGGTTCTCAAACTTGTTTTCAAGCACAAGCAAACACTGACTCTTCTTTCTTCTTCATTGTCTGTCTTTCCTTTTCTTTTCTTCAACTTCCTTCTGGTGCTTCCTTCCAGATTCATAATGCCACTTGTAAAAACATTAAACGTGGAAGGCGCTCTCTAGAGGTTTGTCCATTACTGTAGCGGCGCAACATGGCGGCTCTGTAGAGGTATGTAGGTACATAAGGCTCATTCCAAACTTACGAATAACTATTCATAGTTACAGTTTATTATACACCAATGAGGACATACTTGTAAATACTGTATTCTTTTTCTTTTCAAGTGACATGAAAAACCAAGTAGCCATCAGTTACCATGTATTTCGGGGGTAACAGGAATGTATTGTCTTCATCAACCGAAAAAATTCAAACCGAACAAGTTCAGAGAATGGCAGGTAGTTAGCTAGACTAGATGTATGTAGTTATAACTAGAATGAGTCTTGTTGATATTACCTAATTTGATAACCATATTGAGATTCAGCAAGTAAATATTTTTGCGTATATTTATGTCTAAATTTATCACAAAACTACATCAAAACAAAGTTACAGAGAGACATACAGTATAAGCATCTATTTTCTATTCATCCATTTTGCTTACTAGAGCTAATGTTCCCATGCAGCCAACCATATCGAATTTTCAATCATGTGACTGGTCTAAAAAATAAGACGCAATTTCCAGTGCAAGAGACGCCAGCTTCCTAGACTACATCCCCTGGGGATCTTCAAAAAGGAGGCAGGACTCATTCCCTCTTCATGCAGACTGGAACTATAGCTATTCTCATCTCATAGACAACACTCATCAATCTAATTGTCAATATTTGGCTGAGGTGTGTCTCAGAGGGAAGGTGAGATGCTCGGACGTCTACATGTCTCTCCACCACTCTCTAAACTGTGGTCCACAGCTGTGGTCAAAAGCTGGTCTCGGGAGCCTCGTACATTAATCACTACCTCATCTGCGTGCATTAGCCTGCTATTAATATACAGTACTAATACAGTACTGTATAATGCAATACTCACATGATTGTTCTACTTGATGCTGTCAGAAGATTTAATCGATGTAGTCTAGCTCCAAGTGTGTGGAAGTACAACAAAGTTGTACTTAGAGTTACAGAGTAACTGACAGGTATCTTTGACTCTCTTAACAGCATTGCACTTTTCCTTTTTTTTTTTTTTTAAATCCCATAAAGGAACACACATCCAAACAGAGACCATCTCGCTGCTACCCAGATTCAGTCCCAACCAGAAACACAGCTAGCAAGCTACATTAGCTGTGAGTCC
Source organism: Notoglanidium macrostoma (assembly GCA_030068235.1). NCBI lineage: Eukaryota > Metazoa > Chordata > Actinopteri > Siluriformes > Auchenoglanididae > Notoglanidium > Notoglanidium macrostoma. The sequence goes on along the minus strand of JAQQZR010000037.1, from coordinate 21,207,703 downwards.
AGCAAGCCACGAAGAAGAAGAAGAAGCCTTTATTTGTAACATATATGTTACAGCACAGTGAAATTCTTTTCTTGAATATCCTAGCTTCTTAGGAAGTCAGGGTCAGAGCACAGGGTCAGCCACAATACAGCACCCCTGGAGCAGAGAGGGTTAAGGGCCTTGTAGTGGCAGCTGAATAGTGCTGGGGCTTGAACCCCCAACCTTCTGATCAGTAAACCAGAGTCTTAACCACTGAGTCTCCACCACCTCATACAGCCTCTTCATTGGGGAATCGAACCCTAGTCTTCCATGTGACAGGCAGAGATTCTGTCACCTATACTAATAAGGAAAACCTAATATTAATTTTCCAATGCCTCTGATAATGACCTGTTAAATTTTATTAGCATAGCAGTGCTGTCTTCTCTGGCTAGCTGTGTATTTATACTAGATGACCAGTCATTCAAAAAAAATATTGACTAGTCTTTATAGCAAAGGTTGTTTCAGGACATCGCTATCTTAGGCTGTGTTATTTGTGCAGCAATGAATGCATCAAATTGCACTTACTGTCATACACACAGGCTTCGAATTTCCAGGTTCAATGCTTTTCAGGCAGCTAATGATGAAGGTAAATCTGTAATAAATGTTCAAGGTTATAAATCTGTGTATTATATTACACTATTTAAAGGATGTACCAGTTCTTCAAATTCATTCACATGGACGAGCTGGATTGATCTGACTTAAATATCATAATCATCAGAATTCACTTCTACAATTCATTTACAGTACAGTACAAAATAACTGCAGGAGGAATGACTGCAGGAGGCACTCCTTCTGGAACAGGCAGAAGTGGGATTAAAAATAAGTCCCATGGTTCCCGAGGGGCATAATGGAAAAGCATTTGCCTTATTGTCGGGAAATTGCAAATTCAATTCCTGGCAGTGACACAGCAATCCATGGCCCGCAGTCCAAAAAAGCAAAATTGTCCATAGTGGGAGATACTGCCTTTCCGGTAAACGCTGGTTAATCATGAGCATCCGTGAGTTCATATATGCAAACGAGGGCGGATAGCACCTCCTCCGAGTGTGTAATGCAGAATGAGTAGCAGTTTGAAAACATGCAGAGGTTAGCTTCACATATCTTGTGAAGTTAGCTTGTGGGATTTGGCAAGACCAAACTGGGGAGAAATGTAGAAAAAAACAGATTTGTACACATCTTTACACTTACAAGTGATAGCAGATCATTAAAGGAAAAAAAAATCCCAGCAATATTTTCCATCCATCCATTATCTATAGCGCTTTATCCATCTGTGTCGCGGGGAAGCTGGAGCCAATCCCAGCATCTTGGGGTGAGAGGCGGGGTACACCCTGGGCAGGTCGCCAG
>JAQQZR010000037.1:21177937-21202125 GCA_030068235.1 Notoglanidium macrostoma | reverse complement strand
GAGAGAGCGAGAGAGAGAGAGAGAGAGAGAGATAGAGAGAGAGAGAGAGAGAGAGAGAGAGAGCGACAGAGAGAGAGAGCGAGAGAGAGAGAGAGAGCGAGAGAGAGAGAGAGAGAGAGAGAAAATAGACACAAAGTGATGATTTGTGACAGCGTGCCAGAATGAACACATAGTGCATTCACACTCCTTCACACTGAAAAGGTTATTTACTTTACTTTTTCACTTGTTACCATGGAAACATGCTTGATCACTAACCTTTATTAACAGCAAGCTGATTTTAGCAAATACACCCACATACAGCAGCGTGTAACCCATTCCCTTAAGTTCAAACTCCAACCATGTGGATAATTAATTTGAGTAAAAAAGCCCTGAAATGTTTGTGTGTGTGTGTGTGTGTGAAAATTGCAAACAGTCACAAAATGATATAGAAACCTATTTACTAACAGGGTTTATGCAGGATTCTGTCATTCACAGGAACAAATTAGCACGTCTTACTGTGTGTTTCTGTCTAAAAATATATAACGCATGGATGAGTAAAGATAAATCTATTATTTTATGTGATTTACAAAGACTGAAAGTCTTGTTATTTTAGAATACTAACAGCATTTTAGAGATGATTTGTCTATTGTTTTCTCTCTGGTCCATGTTCCTGAGAACGCACCAGATAATGGCCAATGTTGTCCTGAAATGTTATGAAGAAGATCCGAATGTTTTGGAGCGGATTGTCACCGGAGATGAGACATGGATCCAGCACTGTGAGCCGGAAAGCAAGAGACAAAGCATGCAGCGGAAACACCCGTCTTCTCCAGTGAAGAAGAAATTCGAATGACAGCCCTCTGTCAAGAAAATCATGCTGAGCTTCATTTGGGACGCAAAGGGTCCTATTCTAGCGCATTTTCAGGAACACAGACAATCAGTGACCAGTGCAGTATACAGTGCTATGCTTAGAGAGAAACTGAAACTTGCAATTCGCAGCAAAAGAAGAAGAATGCGGGCAAAAACAGTCTTGCTCAAGACAATTCACTCCCCCACGCAGGTGGAAACAACACAACAGCTGCGGTTTGAACGTCTTCCACACCCCCTTACGGCCCTGATCTGTCATCATGCGATTATCACATCATCGGTCCTCTTAAAGAGGCTTTACACAGTCGCAGGTTCAACCCTGATGATGAGGTTAAGGATTAGGTGCAGACCTGGATTCGGGAGCAGCCGAAATGCTTCTGTGTGTGTGCATCGACCTGCAATGAGACTATGTGGAGAAGTGATATAACTGTTATGTTCATTTGCTCACGGTTAACCGCATTAAAGGGTAAGTTGCCTTTACTTCTTGATTCACCCTCATATGACTTTAAAGTGGTAAAATAAAGTGATATGAAAGGAATAAGATTCAATGAGGTATGCTGCTACAGGAAAATAATCAACAATGTGAGTTGCAGTTCATTATTTTCCTAGAACAGCACATCCTTATATGTTTTATTCTGTGTTTAATTTCTTTTTATATATTAAAAATGACACACTGTACGTTTTATCTGTTTATAGTTACACTTTGTGTGGATGTTGTGGAACATCTGCCTTAGTTCCTGTTAGCAGTTAGGTTAAAGTTACAAACATTCATTCCCTCACTCACTTCTACTTTTTATTATAAGACAAAAAAAAAGCAGCTTGTCATATTACAGAGAAATTGAACGCGTAAACCCTTGATGAAAGCTTACATCTTCACCACTGACACTGAAGACCCCATAAAACATTTCCTTACAGAAAATGTGACCAAATCATTCAACAATTACACATGTGTATAATCTGTTCATGTAGATTAAACCAAACCAAGTCCCTATATAAGATGTTATAGTAGAAACAATAACCGATTAGAATGAGCACGAATATACAGTCAACCTGTCGAAATTTTAAAGAGAAATTATTATTTTTTTTTTTCCAAAAGAACACACTCATATCTATAGTCTTTGGTCTTGCGTTCACATTGTAGAGTTTTTCTTTTTTTCACAGCCTTCCGTCTGTCTTATATAAATGACACAGAGTTTTGCATACGAGTGGCAGGTTTCAGTTTTACTCTTCCTGGAGATCCAATCTCACCACAGCTACTCAGAATAATTAGTACATGCAAAAATCTCATTTAAACTAAGGTTTCTGCCCGCTACTTTCCACATGACGTTAATAACCACCTCACACCCACTACCTTCACACACAATTTAACAGCTTGCACACCCAAATGAGCAGCTTTATATATAGCTGTAGAGTCTTATACAGAATGAGCCTCGAAGTGTAACAAAACTCAGGCTTTAAAAAAAAAACTCTGACTGCTTTCTGCGCATGAAAACAATCCACCTGTGATCAGTGTAGCAGAAAATACAATATCATTAATGAAAATGTTCAAATTTACCAGCTGACTAAGGAGTTCAGTGAATCCGTAAAGTTCAAACTTTTCTTTTATATGCTTTTAAAAATCAGCAAGGAACAGAAAATGAAATTTTATTTCATTATTTTGCATCCTGTTAGAATGAATAACTTGCAGGTGCTTTAAGATTTTTCTTCCTTCTTTAAATAGCATGTAGCGTTACAGTAAAATGTAGAGGTTGTTTTTCTCTATCACTATGTTAACAGTTACAAATTGTTGTCTAATCATGAGGTATTTAACCCTGTCCTAATAGCTGGAGCATGTTTGGCATTTCAGGCCCTGGTTTATTAAAGCTGTGATTATGTAAAAACACCCACAAAAAAAGAACAAGCTGATTTGCTAACAGGGTTTACAGATAATTGTGTCTTTCATATTTAAAAAAATTGTCTGTTTTGCACATTGGTGGTAATTATCATGCAGTGTTAGACCTTTTTCACCTGAAGCTACAAGATGCAGGGCTTTGTTTATGCACAATTATCACCCACAATGCAATTTACCTCAGTGATTTACTCATTTACTGTGCATGTAAACCTGATGCATGTACTCAAAAGCTCCATTTTCATGTTTTTTTAGATCCCCCAACCCATGCCCTTTAATATCCGCCACCCCAAATAAACAAAACAAACAAACTTCTTAATACTCAAACTATCTAAGTGTGTACATATAAAAACAGGCCAAGTTATTCCATTTGCCCAGGGTTTTGATCACCTATTATTAACTAGCTAGTAAAATAAAATAGCATAGAAACACAAGAAAAAAAAATCTTTTATGATCTGGCAGACCTGAAAACCCCAAGAGTCGTAATGCACAGCCCCAGCCTCAGTACAAATCCTTAAATAAATTGCTTGTGTAATGTCCTTGCAGAGACTATGAACTGCTTAGCACAGCCGAATCAGAGCATCTGTTTAAGCGTAGACGGGAACATCGACTGGCTAAAAGACTACTGAAGTAAGATGGGAAGAGAAGCAGGACTCGAAGTCATTCATTGACTGATGTCAAATAACTCATCCGCAATTTGTCCGCAAGACATTATTTAGTGATAGCTCCTGCACAAAATAGTCTGATAGCGTTATTTATATATAAATTTTTTTTATTTATCTCACCCATCTCACCCATCACCTGCGTGCCATAATTTGAATAACTCTGATGTAAAATGATACAACTGAATGGCAGGTATTAAATTTGGAAAAATCTGTTTTTGAAGAAATTATAAGACAGTTTATATCAATTATGCCTTAGTATCTCCAAATAATCAGGAAGTTTCTCAAAATTATGATCACAGCAAAACTGGTTTTCTGTTACTCACATTCACACCTACGATGTCACTAGCATTTCATCAGCGTCTAATAAACAATATTAAAAATAATGTACAATCTTTTATTCTGCATTGATGTTGTATTTTGAAAAGTCTTTTTGACATTCCTCATCACCTTTAATCACCTTAAATAAACACGAGGTTCACTTTCAGGGAGTCTCTTTATTATGCAAACTTGCTCTGGTTATGAAGAACAATTATGATACAATTAATACTTAGAACTCAGAGGCCTTTAGAAGGAGCAGTTACCAGCAGGGGTCATGGGTGGTGTACCTGTTTTTGTTTGAGATCAGGAGATAGCTCGTAGTCCGTAGTATGTGGACAGGATGTAGGACTCAACTGAGCTGTGTCCTTCTCGTCTTTCTTATCCTGTCCCTCAGCTGGATGGACTGAACTGCTGAAAGGACAAAGACACTTTTTTATTATGCAGTGTAGCACAAACGCATGAAAACACCAAATGATGATGATGGTGGTGATGATGATGTCAAAGTCTGACCATCTCATTGACTATCTTTCTGAATTTCTGTCTTTTTCTGTTGCTATATTTAGACTCTATAACTGTACAAGGGCTGTTTTCAGAGGAGCCACAATCACATGTAGTTAGGAGTTAATACTGAAATTAAGCACACTGGTAGAATTATCTCTGTATTTAAGTGCTGCTGTGTATTTAAGACAGCAGGAGGAGATTCGTCCAAAACTGAATGATGTCTGAGATCACATTATGATTAATCATAAATTGCGATTAATTTACCACCCACAATGCAATTTACTGCATCGATTTACTCATTTACTGTGTAGGTGTTATATTTGGGGAAGCTTGTTTCCACCGGTTGAAGACAAAATGGCAGTATTTACTACATCTTAAAAAAAGAAAATTATCCCTTAGTATCGCAAAATAATCAGGTTTCTCCAAATAATGACTTGTTATTACTATGGTAAACTTGGTTTCATATTTCTCACATTTACATCTCTGCTGCCAACAGCATTACAACACAGAGCATTTCACTGTTATAGCATGTAGCACAACAAATTAAAGGTGACATATTATACTCCTTTCCAGAAGTTGAAAAGTTCTTAGACTTAGTGAAATGTCTGTGACATGCTTTGGTCAAAATACCACAGTGATAAAGCACCACAGCACCTGTCTAAACAGCCCTGTTCAGAACGGCCGGTTTGAGCGCCTGTTCCTTTAAATGATAATGAGCCACTTCTCACCCCACCCCCCTCTTCTGCCGGCCAATCAGGTAGCACTTTCCTCATGAATATTCATGACATTTCTCCTGCTTCTGAAGCCATGACTGGAGATACTCAGGTGGGGTATCCTCTTGTAACAGGAGCTCCCCTTGTGACATACAAAGGGGAGCCAAATCTGAACAGGCTTGTTGAAGTATATGTTTTCTGAACTAGGCAGCCCTAAAGAAACTGATTGGTTTATCTTATCTTAGAGTTAGGCACTCTGAATCCTCAAATGTATGTTGCAAGCACTGAAAAAGTGAGTTTATCATAATATGTCCCCTTTAAAACATCAGGTGATCAACTCCTGGAGATATATTTAGGCTGTATAGCTACACAAGGGCCATATTCCACACATAGTGAGGAGTAAATACTGAAATTATGCACAATGGTAGAATTATTATCTGGATTTAAGAGCTGCTCTTATGCAGAGTGTACGCAGGGATTTGCCCAAAACAGAAGCATGTCTTAGTTCACACTCAAGCTTAAGTGCTTTTCTCTCATGCAGTACCCACTCTGGAGATCTCCAGTATTAAACTCAGTACCACCTTCTGTCAATTGGTTGTAACCTTAATGTTCATTGCTAAAATTCATATTTTGGGAAAATATAAATGCACATAATATTAAATATAAAAAAAAAGCTCAAAATATTTTCTATTTTCAATAACATGGTACTACTTGGGGTTTATTTGAACCACTGCCTTATGGGCATATCATTTTATTTTGCTGTATTTATTTTTTTTTAAACCAAAAAAAATGCTGTTTACATTTTTGGGGAACACACATTTAGGATGCATTTTTAAAATGAAGCTTATGTAAATCTGCTCTCTGTAAGGCAAATTGAATTTCCAATTAAAGCATTGGCATGCCCTTGACTTCATGTTAAGGAAAAGCTTTATGTGGCAGAGCTAATTTGCAAGTTGTAGAAATTGTACTATGTGTCTGAAAAAGCTTTGGTGAATATCAGGAATAGCTGCAGGAAATGTCAGCAAAATCTGAACTATACTGCTTTATAAGATCAGCAGGATGAGTTGGTGATAAATTTAGAGCTGTATGTGGAACTTTGTATGCAGCCAGAGGTGGTAGAAATACAAAAACTCTTTTCTCAGGTAATAAAAAATAAAATGAGGGAGAAAAAAATGGGAAAAATGTTGTGGTTGAAGGAGAAAGCTTACTAAAAGTGGCATAAAGACTGATTCCTAAAAACGTGGAATAATTTCTTTACATTTTTTAGTCATTTTAACCAAATCCAGTGCTAAAAAAATCTCACAGTTCATTCTAATATGCATAAAATTAGAGCAGTACAGCAAAAAAAAGTTAATCCTTTTAATTCTCTTTTTACATCAGAATGTTTTTTTTCCTTTGAAGGAGGTAAACAGAAATGGATAAATAATCCATTAAAATACAGTATTTTTATTTCTCCATATTCCTCACCGCTAATATTATTGTCATTTTATCCACCCCATGTGTATTGTAAAGTTTGGGAATTGCTTATAGCCTGGGAAATATTCCGATATCCTGGTACTTAATACCGGCGTGAATGTCTTCAATAAGTTTGACAGGTTTATAGATTGTGTGTTCTCTGCTTCAGTCAGATCAAGTGGCTTTTGCTTGCTCTCAGTTTGCCTCTCCTGCTGCAGTTCAAATGATGCCTAAAATCCAGGCGTCATTCATCAAACTAACACAGAGGCACCATTAATAATAAAAGTATCGAATAACCTGCCAGAGCCCTCAGAAGCTGCTAAAGCTAATTCGGGTTAATCTAGTCTGTTCTAGACCAGCCCACTACTGCAGAACTCAGTGGCATGTGAAAACTGATTGACCTACATTTACAGTCTTTTAATCAGTACTGAATCAAAGCCCACTGCTTCCTCAGAGCTAATTAACACTGCTTAATTACACCATGATATGCTGTGTGACATGGTCGCTGTGCTATCGAGATCTTCACAGAAACAATTCTCCAACTGAGGTTTTCATTAAAAATGGGGATTTTTCGCAGTGTACAGCAGAGAGATCCTAACAATAACACTATCAATGCAATTACTATTATTATTATGATTATTATTATGATTATTAATTTATTAACGTAGAACAAACAAACTGACTTTCTTTTCCTGGTAAGTTTCTAATCACCTGAGCCGTTCCATCTGTAACGCAATCTTTCATTTTGTGTAGCTGTACTGATGAATCTTTTATATATATAAAATACAAATGTGTATCATCAGGATAGAAAGCAAATGTTTTGTTATGTCTGCTAATATTATGTTTGCATGACAAAAGAACTAAGGCTATTCATTTTTTTATTTCACATAATCTGTTGATTAACATCAATATGGGGTATGCACATGATGTCACCATAGGCAGAAGTCACTGTGTGAGTGGCAGAAAGACTGAGTGGCAGTGTTCAGCTCAAATGCCACAAAAACACACAGAAAAACCCACATCTTAAATGGGAAAGCACTGTTATGCAATTGATTGTACAAATAGTTTCAATTAGAAATCAGATCTTTTTACAGACTGAGGAAAGCTAAACAAAAGAGAAGCAAATGGATCACTGTAATTAGAATAAACAACTGGAATCCAGACTCCGAAACCTGAACTTGCAGTTGCCATTTTGTGTTGGGTATGTTTGATTTTTGGGTAAAATCTTTTTGAACTATGTTTTCTCACTCAGTCCGACTGAGTTTTTTAATTTTCAATCTCTTCTCATAAGTATGATCATCAAAAGACTTTTCTAAAATCAGGTCAATATTATACTTGGTCCTTATGTGCCAAAAAGCAGCTAAGCTTCTAGCTGAAGAAGGAAGTGACAGCTAGACTTATAAACAACAAATTTATTTAAAAATAGTTTACTTATGGGCTAATATTTACAAATTGCTACTACAGTGGGCTCTGGGTGAATCTGACTGGTGCTCATATATTTAAGTTTGACATGCCAGTTATTTTCATTCCTGATTTACTGATTTGTTCCACCCTACCTACCAATCATCATTAGGAGAAGCTACATGTTCAGCTGGGACAAGCAAAGAGGGCACTGTTTAATAAACCTCGAGATGTTTTTTTCTGTGTAAAACATACACGTCCACATTCCATTCACCCCCAGTGAAGCCGTTTGTCTGGGCGTGGCTCAATATGCTGTGTTAAAACCTGTTGTCCAATGAGCATTATTCATGAGCCCTATTAAAATAACGAGTACACAAACACATTAACATTGTGCTGGCGTTACCATGCAGGTTTCGCTGTCCGCTGAAAAGAGTTTGAGTTTAATAAACAAACAATACTATACTGCAGTAAGGTATTTGAGCATTTGATTGACTGAAATATTGAATTCTGCCAAGAATGATGAATAATATAGACACTTTGGTAAGCATTTTACTGCTGCATTTTAATGAAACTTTAGAGGAAGCCCAGCTTCCTGTGTAATCTTAAAGCAATTACTTGAGATCTGTGAGATTTCTAGATATTACTGGTGTACTGTACCGTAAAAATATTGAGTAGGATATAGAAGTATATTCACAGGGGCCAAATGAAACAAGACAGCAGGCTGCATTTGTCCCCTTGGCCTTGAGTTTGACACCTGTGTTGTAAAGTGAGAACAAAAGAGGACCTAAAGCAGATCTGTCTACGACACCATACGCTGAAGAATCTCCATTAACTCTCTTAATGGTCTGTCAAGTGTGATCTAAACCAGGCAGGAACTTGTCTGTCGAAATTGACTGTGTTTTCAAGCCTGTCCTTTACAGTAATAATGTTTGACTCACAGCCTGACAATGATAAAATTCATCATGGCATTCCCCTCACGTCTTTTAAAATGGGCCTGAGCCCTGAGTCCAACATGAGCTGGAACAATAATCACTTCACTCGCAAAGAGAAACATTACATTTCCTTACATGCACACACTCACATTATTATGTAATTCTCTACATTATAAAGCATGTATGAGTGCCATGGGGTGAAGGTTAGCTCTACTTTGCTCAGCAAAACTGCTCGTAGAAGCCTCCCAACGCGCCACTTTTCCTCGGAAAGCAAACGCGAAGAGACTTTTATTGCAATAAAACACACTCTGCTGACTGGGTACTTTGTCAGCACAACAGTCAGTAAGTACTCTAATACCTGAAACACACTCACTCTCCCTCTCTCTCTCACACACACACACACACTCACAGGAAATGCACTCCCTTTAATATACTACAAAATGCTGTACAGAACTAACAATCCATAGCCATACATAATACACTATAGCACTATTTTAAGGACATTAAACTGAATATATTATCTATTTTTAATAATAAAAGTAGCTCCATTTAACATGCTTGCTTTTCAGAGGCTGTCATGCTGGGGTGAAGATGAAAGGGTTCACAGAGCACAATGGATATTAGATAAAAGCTGCATTAAGTGCACTACTGTGTCTGATGCAATGTCAACATTCCCAGCATCCTGCCTGCATCCAGCAACATTCCCAGCATCCTGCCTTGGTTTAAAGCAGCGGCCCTCCAAAGCCCTGCGTCTCTGATCACGGCCGTAACCAGGAAATAACATTTTAGTGAGGTCCAGATAGATAGTTAAATATTTTAATTTACAGTATAGCTTAAGTTACCTATTGATTTCTGACTTATGTTACATGATACATGATGACTTGTGTCATATCAATAGTTGGTAGTAATGAACTTGTCATGCTTAGAGTATGTTATTAGTAACATTACCCATACAACATGCTACTGCATCTAGCAAAGTGATTTGGCTAGCAAGATTACAACAACTAACAAACAAAGAAAAAAACAACAACAGAAGAGGTTTGAATTATACAACCTGCCTGTTGCTCTTATAAACACTCACGTCTACACCGGCCAAAAATATGTGGACACCTGACCACCACATGTGGTTCTAAAAATTTGAAGTGCACAATTTTAGCAATAAAATGAACAATATTAGCAATTTTAACCTTAGAATGGACTGAAGAAGCCTAGCCCAGACCTGTTCCAGCATGACAATGCATCTGTGCACAAAGCCAGCTCCATGGAGACACGGTTTATCAAGGTTGGAGAGGAAGAACTCAAGTGTCCTACACTGAGCCCTGACCTCAACTCCAATGAACACCTTTGGGATGAACTGGAACTGCTCACCTGACATCAGTCCCTGACCTCACTAATGCTCTTCTGGATGAATGAGTACAAATCCTCACAGTCCAAAATCTAATGGAAAGTCTTCCAAAATGAGTTGAGCTTATTATGAAGTGCAATTAAGTCAATGGGCAAACCTAAAGTGTCTCCACAGCTGTTCGGAGCTCAGCTTAAAAGTAATCATTATAATCATTAAAGCAAGTTTTTCAGCATAGTAGGCTACATTATCAGGACATCACGGTTCCCAAATTGAATTTGACAACTACAGGTAGCAAACAAGACCATCTGAAACTACAAATGCCCGAACCTCATAATCCTTGTAGCTAATTACAGCTCAATATAGGTGTTCTATCAGAAGAGCGTCACAAATCCCATACCTGCTGTTAAAGGTGCTGTTATAGAATGATAGAAAATGTCCCGAATTTACATTTTAACACATTGTAACATGTTTGGTTTCTGGGGGTAGAAAGTACAGCAATAGAAACTTATAAATACGTAAATAAGTAAGTAAGTAAGTCAAAGCATTAATGAAATGAATAAATGTAAATCAGATGACAACGTTATTTGTACAGAATTGATCATATTTTAAGAAGGTCAAGCAATGTTCCTGCGATGTTCTGAAAACATGTAATGATGGTTGGCTTCACTTTTTTTTTTCTCAATTAGTCACACAGTGTCTGCTTAAAAGGTTGCAGCGACAACGTGCTCAGAACACGAGACAGACTGAACAAAAGTTCATGCAATGTTCAAAAGCTCTCCTGCCAATTGTTAAGACTTTAGTTTGAAAGAAATGATGACGTGCTATCGGGAAGGACATGTAATACTAGCAGAGTTACTGTGTGTGAGCATGTCTTTCTTCTTAGCATGCTCACACGCACCCTCTGTCTCTTCACTTAATGGTCTTTCTCTCTCTAAAACACACTCGCTCCCTCTCCCTAAAGCATACACACACATTCTGTCTCTCTCATTACCTCTCTATTTGTGTTCTGTTCTCTTGGCACTCTTTAGTAGTATTCTTTCTTTCTTTCTGCTAAGCACATAAACACACACTCTCTCGCCCTTATTCTTTTCAGAAAAATTCAGCACTGGCAATCCCTTTGCCTTAGCTTTTGCCATGTCAGATTATATTTTACTCACAGCCTGAGTTTACCCTCATCTTCTCTCCCAAATTCAATTTAAAGGGGAGAATCATGTTCCAGGATCAGTGCTGAAGAAAGTGGTCAGTGAGCCACTGCTTGACTGGGACTGTGGATATGTTCCTGATTTGGTTCTGTTAGACATGAGTGCAGCTTTTCATATTATTATCCATGAAAGGAAAGACTTCAAAACTGATCCATGTGTGTCCTTTTACAACAATCTAGGCTGCTAATGTTAGCAATGAATGATGTATATTTACCTCCATAAACTAATGAACTGCATAATCAGTGTTATTGATTTAACAAGCTAACATATATGTATGTTGATTGATCTAAAGCAAATACTATTATACACTAACCAAATATAGTCCTTATAAAATGTAGACTTATTTAAAAGTAATGCTGATAAGTTGATAAGACATCATTTGCTGAATTCAGGGTAGAGAAAACATTCTAGATGCTCCAAGTAAATATTTTCACGTTCTTTGGTGGGTTATATTGTGGTTTTTATCTAGTCAGAGGTCAGAAATTCTTGAGTTTTAGTTGAATGCAGTACTAGGTCTGCTATAGCCTCTTGGACAAACAAACATAATGGATTTGACGTCTACACTAATGATATACATTTATGCTTGTCAGTTTTTTCAGATTCTGCAGCGCATCTATGGAAAATGTCAGACATACTACATGGATGAATAGAAATGACCTTTTCTTAGCCTGCCTACAGTATATACAGTACAGCTGATTTCACCCTCAAGCTGGATGGCTATTGTGTGAAATTTAAAATTAAGGCCGTTGGTTTTTGTTACATCTGAATCGGTTTTCGATCACGCTGAGTCACCAGCTACTTTCGCGTCAAAACAAGAGAATGAACTACAAACTCCATCACATGATAGGTACTAATCCCCCCAAGCTCCAACCACCAGATTACTAACTAACAAACCTCTTCATTATTATTCAGTGCCTTTATATAACCCGGATTTTGTTCATTGTTAGCTTTTCGGATTTTGACCTCTGTTTGTTTGATGACTGATTCTTGTTCCAGTTTCCTGTTTGACCACAATATTGGATTTTCCAATGTTTTTTGTGACATGTGTTTTAATAAAACTTTGCATTTGCATTCAACACTTGCCAAATTTCTGACAGTCTAATCCTGGATGTTCGTTTGTCATTGGATTCCCATGTAAATAAAATCTCTCAAACAAATTTCACGAATGTTTCCTGTCACGTCCTCACCTCGAACAGCCAATGAGATCGCCTTCAGGAGCTTCAGGGGCGGGGCAGCAAAACTGGTGCAGGACAGTCTGGCTTCTGTAAGAGAGAAGTGAACATTTCTAATTAACAACACTAAAACATATTTTATTACGCCAACGTCCAAATTGGCGTATTTCATAGATACACTGTGCTAAAACCCTGAAAGCTCATTATATCTTCTAGCATACTGTTGTTTTTGGCAGCTCTTTCCAAATGCAAAGCTGTGAATGATGTGTAAAAGCTGAGGATCATTACTAACCAACAAGCACTGCTTACTGTTTTTCTATAAATCCACACTTCAGAATCACCCTGCTGACATTCACAGATTTTTTTTTTTATATATATCTAGGACTCTTATGTTATTTTAATTACTTTTGTCTACCAATTTAGAATTCCATTGATTGTAGTATATATTAAGTGATAGAAATGAAATGTACAGAATATCTCGGTTACCACAAATGCAATCAATCAACCAAACATGTTTAGTGTCTGAGGCTTTTGCACTGGAGCTATGAGGCTAATCTGGCTTCTAGATTAGTATTACTGAATTGCATCCATAAATAATCACAAACTGGCCCCTAAAAGGCATTGTCTGGCTCAGAAGCATCATTTATAGACAGTAGGACATATTTAGAGTTGAGTTCCATGTGTTCTTGCACTTAGTGAGAAGTTAAAACGGAAACTTCTCACATCGGTATCGAGACCACAGACATAACTATGCTACTGACAGCTGAGCAGGATTGTGAGTTAACTGAAAACAGAGATGTGTTTTAGTCACATACAATTCTGACATTAACTTAACATTTATTCGAGTTCATAATTAACTGCTGGAGCACAATATAAAAAAAAAAGCAAAATAATATGATCTGGATCAAGTGCTATTCCATAGGCTGCTGAATAATGATTATTTAAGCCATACTGTTAAATAAAACCAGATTTATAGTAGTTAGTGTAATAATTTTTTATTCTTCTTATTACTAGATGTTAAGTTCAATGCTTTTTATTCATATTTCATATTAATCTCATTTAGTTTTTCATTTTTAGAAGTCCACTATGTAGGTTTCAACCACCTGATTGCCTCTAATTTCCCCTCCCTTTCCAAGCATGTATTAGAACGTATGTTGGACGTAGCGTACTTGCTTTTTCCCTGCTAAATAACAAGCATGGTTCTCCATTTTTCAAAATTTGGGTTCTTAATCTTGTTAGCCAGCACCTGCAAAAACTAATTACTCATATTTCCTCTTCCATGTCTTCCTTTCTTCTTCTTTGTCGTCCTTCTGGTGCTTCCTTCCGGATTCATGCTGCCACTTGTAAAAACGTGAAACGTGGAAGGCGCTCTCTAGAGTTTGTCCATTCTGGGTTACTGTAGCGGCACAGCATGGCGGCTCTGTAGAGGTGGACTCGCTCCCTATGTAGCTATAAAGGGCTCATTTTATGCTTACAAAAACACAATCATTCATAGTTACAGGTGATTATACACTAATGACAACATGCTTATGAATTCCCTAAGTATATTATGGAATATATACTCTGTTTCTGCTAATAGATACCCTCAAAATCCTACATAGTAGACCTTTAAGCTGACTCTTACTTTTGTATGTATGTATTAAAAATAAAACTCAATCTGCTTCTTCAGAATTTTCTATCCCTTTATTTTATTCATGATTAAAGGCAAGAGCTTGTGTTCAAAGGTGGTGGTCTAGATACTGTTCAAAAAACCAGTTTTGGACACTTCTGCTCAAGAAAAGTTGGGCAACTTGGAAATGCAAACTACTCCCAGGTGATTTTGGTAATAATGAATGGGTACCCAGCCAATCGTCATAAACACCTGTGTAACCTGATTCTGAATACGAGGTACTTTCCTCAGTGTAAATGTTGACACAACTTTTCAACTCTGAAAAACAGCCCAGTCTCATTAAATATTGGCAGTGAATCATTTAAGACATAAAAATATGTGGGAACTGTATTATTACTTGAATCCTTTGGATCAAAAAGGGGAAAAAATGCATGATCAGAATGCAAATTATTTAGATTCAATGTGTGCTAGTACTGTATTTTGTATCAGCTTGGTGACATCTTTTTGTGATATCATTTAGAAACCATTTCTGATTACTCACCAGAAGTATAAATGTGCACATTTCATTACTTTAAATTGTTTTAAATCCAAGAACATTTTAAAGGATGAGATATATTTAGTAAAATGTTGTTTTGTTTATGCTGTATGCTGGCTGTACATTTTTGTCATACAAAGCATTGGATACTGGTCCTAAACTAAAGGTCAGAAATAATACCACAAAAGTAGTAATATTCTGTTCATATATATATATATATATATATGTGTGAAATGTGCAGTTATAGGACCAGATAAGATACTGCACAGGACCCTCAAACTCCCAAGCTTCTGGTAGAGGACCTGAGGTTGAAGAAGACATACACATACATACCACCCCCCCAAGTAGGGGAGGTGAGAGGAGAATTTTTTTTACTATTATTACAAAAACCAGGGCTCTAAAGGTGCAGCTTGTAATGTTATGTTATTCGCAGTTAAAATAAATAAATAAAAACCACTAACACCACTTCCACTTCCCCCAAACCAACCACACGCTTTTTCTGTTGAAGCTGTATGTGCCATGTTAGTTGCCTTTTTTTTAAAAAATCGCTAATGGAGGTGCTTCAAAAGAATTAGGCTACAGAGATGGTTTCTAGAGAGATCCCTTGCATGCAATTATTATGTATCACTGTTTTTAGTAATTGGCAGTATATAACACCTAATAAGACTACGGCTACAATTCTGCTTGGAAATAGCCACACACAAACATTGAGCTTCCCCTTTCCTTAGATAAATGTTAATATGGACATAAATATGCAATATACACGCAGACACACACACACACAGGTCCTGAGTACAAATGCAGTATGAGAGGTGCACCGGGGCAGATGAGTGGTTCTAATATATGTAGCATTTCTTTTTGCTTCTCTCTCTCTCTCTCTCTCTCTCTCACTCACACACACAAACACACACACACACACACACACACACACACACAAACTTACAATCTCCATCTCTGGAGTGGATTAGGAGGCAGCTGGCGGATCAGCTCTACATCCTCTATGGGAATTTGACTTTAATGCTTCACTTAATGCACAGTATGCTGCAGTCTATTTGTATGTGTGTGTGTGTGTGTGTGTGTGTGTGTGTGTGTGTGTGTGTGTGTGTGTGTGTGTGTGTGTGTGAGTGAAATTAAATTTTAATATTTTTGTCTGCATGCCTGTAAGTGCACTTAGGAATGCCTGAGAAATAGGAAGTGCTCTTGTTTATTGGAGCTTCACATTAACGTGACAGCGTTCCATCCTCAGACACGTGCCACATTAAAGCATTCCATCTGGCATGCCGGGTTCTTACTACCGCGACAATGACAGCTCTCTAAATGCAACTCAAAAATGTTAGGTGTACTTTCAATCATCCACACCATTAATAAACCCATGATTTCACCAGTCACTGGCAAATAAAACTTAAGAGAAAGAAAAGTATTGCTCAAGAGTAAAAATCTGCTGATGACTAACAAGGTATGTTTCTATTTATTCACACATAAAAGCTTAAAACATACTTTTAAAAGCCTTAATGGTTCTTAGGTTGTCCCACTGGCTCCTTTAAAGGTTCTGTGTAGAAACTTACACCTTACTATTAGAATTTCAAAAAGGGATATGAAGAAGAACTAAGTTAACAACCCAGAATTATCCAATGAATTATTCCATGAAGAAACATTTTTAGTATGGATTATTCAGTTCTCTGACTGGGAAGAGTAGAACTCTCCAACAAAGTCTTTCCCTTTTAAAAAAGATTTCATAAAGAACCAATTTTGGAAGCTAAGACCCCTTATTTATCCAAAGAACCCATAAGGAACCCCCTGAAGAACCCTTTTTAAAGAGTACTTAGGTTCATCTCACTCTTCACTTAACTCTACAACATCTAAGGGTTTTTTGGTACTTCTTCTGGAAAACATCTTAGAGGGTTCTATGTGCAACAGTGTTTCCCTATTAAAATGGTTTCAGTACAAATTATACTAACAATACATTTTTATCCATTAAGGAACCTTTAAAGGACCCTTTGTTAAGAGTGTATGAGTATATCTCATTGGTCACTCTTCACTTAAATCTTAAAGCCCTCAGGTTTTTTAGTATATCTTCCGGAAAGTCTCTTAAGGGTTCTATGTAAAAAACTATAACAGTGGTTCCCTCTTAGAAAAGGTTTCAGAAAGAACAACACTAAGGATGCATATTTACCTTAATGACCCCTTACAGGACCCTTCATTCTTAAAACTAAAACTCTTAAGGAATCTTTGGTTACGGTCCTTGAGAACCCTTCAATGCTCTGTGTAAAACCATACAACCCTATCTGAAAAGGTGCTTCTTAAGAAAAGGCTCGAAACTCTTAATCATCCAAGGAGGAACTCTTATAGAAGCCGTTTTTGGAAAAAAGTATAATTACATTTCAGTTTACTCGAAAGAAGAAATCTGAACACTTTAAGGGTTCTTTGGTTATTATTTGTTTCTGGGGGAAACTTAAAAATTCTATGTAGAACCCTACAAGAGAATGTTTCTCTAGCAGATAGGGATTAACAAGAATCATTTTTTTGGAACCCTAAATTATTTAATGAACTTTAATCATGTTTAGGAGGGTGTATGCTAACATCTCACACTACCTTCTTAGATTTAAGGTTAAATCTTAAACCCTTAAGGGTTATTTGGTTTTACTACAACAAAGTGTTTCCCTGTTGTTAAGGTTTCCAAGAAGAACTAAGCTTAGAACCCAGAATTATCCAATGAACCTTTAAACCTTTAAGCCATGGTTGTGTTGTCCTTCTATAGAAACTTAAAGGCTCTATGTGGAACTCTACAGCAAAATACTTCGCTATCAGAAAAGGGCCCACATAGAATCTATTATGGGAAGTAAGAACCCCTGAAGAACCTTTTTTAGGAGTCTGTCCACTTATCTGAGTTCTTTTCTTATTCTGAGTACACTTTTTTTAAACAAATGTAATCATTTACTGCTACATATGATTCAGTTTGGTTTTATTTACTCTTCATGTGGGATTTTACAGTGTAAACTTCCATATTAAAAATCAGTTTTGTTTCATAGTTGTAGTTACACTGCACATACTTTTGCAAGCATTGAAATGTAAAATATGCCAGCTAGTTTTAAAATACTTTCAGTAATTTTTCTTTTAGATTTTGCTGTCACTTATGTCATGTAACATGTATGTCATAGTAGAGTGAAAAATTTTTATAGTGTGAGATTCATGTTGTAACCTCTTCCATCAGGGGCTTGTATTGTTGTATCACATCAATACATTATGGGGAGCAATGTGAATTTAGTCAACACAAATGATAAGGAAAGCGTTCTCAAAGAACCTTGAGAAAGACTGGAGGTCAAGGTGATTTACTCTCTGAAAATGAAGATGTTAAGTAAATGTAGTCTTCTTTGTGGATAAGAGGAGATGAAAACTTAAAGCGGAGGCGAAATTTAAAAATTACATGAATTAGGTGTCCTTTCAAATGCAGTTATGCCTGGTGGTGCTAGAGCATATGATTCATCCAGTCAGCATGACATGCAACATGAGAGCATGTGCTCAGTCAGTGGGCAAAGGGTGGAACCCTTAGTTGATTCATTCTAGGCTGCAAAACAATATGCGATTCATTTTAATGGAGGCCAGAAATGCCACTGACTTCCATGTTAAATTTGTTCTGATGCAGATAGTTAGACCATATTTAGACCATAGCTTATACTACAAGATTTTTACTGCTGTCTTACCAGACATAGATATTGTGATACTGTATCTTTGCTTTATAGCGAAGCGCTATTGAATGATTCATGCTGATTGGTTAGAAGGTGTGGATTAATTTTCTATAACAGCAGCTTCATAGATGCAAATCATAGGTTTTAATGTGCTTGTTCTAATGCACTGGAATTCAGGCTAAACTGCTTCACATAATCTAAGTGTAATAGTAAATAATCTATAAGTAATAAGTCTATCTTTAAAAAATTCTTCGTGGCAGAGGAGTTTAGGATTTCTCTGCTACACGACTGCATGTTTGTTGTCTTATTATTTTTTACCAAATGAAAGAAAGGGAAACAGAAAAGAGAACAACGATTATAGCTGCAATAACATACAATGATTGATAACAGGAACTTGTTTCATGGACGTTGCATAACATTAAGTGTAACTATAAACAGATAAAAAGTCATGCTTTAATTTATAAAAATGGAATTGCAGGCAAATTGCTATGGAAAAAGAGACCTAACATGTCCTGTGATGTCCTGCAGTAAATTTATGAACCCTCTGATGGAAAAATGGGCAGCTATAAGGAATAAAACACGTGGGCGTGTGCTGTTATAGGAAAATAATCAACTTCACTGTGGTGAAAGTAACTCCACTTTGTATCAAGTCATGGCACACACATGATTATTTTCCTTCACTTTTAAAAATATAAACCCTGAAATGTGTATATTTTCCCTCTGAATCTGAATATACGCAGCCTATTATTAGGAAATAATGTGTTGCCCATTTTCTGGCAAAAATAATGAGTCTGTAGGAGCAGACAGCAAATGAGACAACCTAGTTGAGGAACGATTGTTGCTTTATATTGATTTTTCACAAACAGATTGAAAGGGTGATGTGAGTCCTCCAATTTCTCGTTGACTTGTTTAGGAGTCACTGGATTAGAATGGATTGGAAACGCATGCACTATAGGAAAGATATTACAGTAATATCAATTTAATTTTATTTCATATTGCTATGCTATTGTTATTATTATTATTATTATTATTAAGTGGTTGTTCTTATCACTTCGTTTTATTTATTTATTTTAAGCTTTAGGCTCTACAATGATAACCCCTGTGCATTCTCAGTATGGCTTCAAGGCGAGTTGCGCAGGAGAAAAGCTTTGAGCTCGTGCATCACATCACATCGCTCATAATACAGTAAAACTCAGATGTTGTTATGTAATCCGGCAGGCGTAGCGTCATCAGTACAGTTGCCCTCTTGAGGGCTTATTGCATGAGCACTGATTAAAATGACTTACTCGGAATTCCTTGGGCCGGTCCGACAGAGCGCGGTGGACATCTGGGGCACGAGGGACCGGCAGCGCGTGTCTGCATCCGTGTCCTCCGTTGACGAGTCCACGCTTGCACCGCTGGGCACGGCGGGTACCAGCTGCATGTCTTGTGGTGAGTGGCGTTCGGTTTGAGTAGCCGGTGTCCGCAGAGGAGGGGGCGTCCCGTCCCTGCTGGCCAAAGCGGAGGAGGTGCGAGGGGGCGGATGAGGCCGCGAGGGGTGCCGGTGTGTGGCGTCGTGGAGCCGGCGGTTTTCTCCAGCCAGCTCCTTCAACTTGCGCTCGAGCGTGTCGATGCGACGCCGCTGGGTCTGAATGAGGCCCTGCTGGTTCTGCACGATGGTCGTCAGCTCCTTCAGATAGAGCACCGCCTGAAGAGGGTTCTCCAACAGGCTCGACATGCTGCCGGACGGAGAAGCGCGCCGAGCGAGAGAACGGAATCAGCCTGCGCGCTCAGCTGGACGGAGTAAGAAAGAGGGGAAGAGCGAGATACTGAGTGAGAGAGAGAGAGAGAGAGAGAGAGAGAGAGAGAGAGAGAGAGAGAGAGAGAGAGGGAGATGGAGAAAAACTCCCGCCTCCGCCTCCGGAGGAAAGGATGCGCGAGATGGTGCTGATGCGAGGACGTCAAAACATAAGCACACGGGGGGCGTGGTTCCAGCAGTGACGCAGTGACGCACGTAAGGGCGCACAGTAAAGTCTCAGACTAACGGTGAATACAGACGGGGGGTAGAGGGTTAATGCGTTATTAACCTCTGAGGTCCTAAACTTCTTGCTGGCCCACGCTGAGATAAAGAGACGCTGTCTGATATTCCCTTCACATGGCATTTCCTCTGACTGATCGTGCTTTTCTGAATTATAAGAAAATGCATTTCTGAGTTATAGCCTAATACAGCCTACAATAGGCCTAATGTGCAAAGTCTACACATCATGCAGTAAACAGTATGAAAACAAGGTCAATAGTTGCTTTGACGACCTTATGCAGAAAAACCCAGGAGCCATTATTATGTTTTTGATATGTTATATCAAATGACATCTGTTTGTCAAATGTCAAAATATCATATGCTTTGTTATGTTATAATATGCTTCTTTCTTTACTGATACACAAACATTATTTCTATATAAAGTTTTAAATATTTGGATATCTAAAATGTTTTTGTACTGCCTCAATAATGCAAAATTCATAAGATACATATCTATAACAAAACTTGTACTAAAGAAAATAGGGTGCCTTTTTGCTCAGTAATGTACATATTTCAAAAATTGATTAGTATTCAGAGAATGTAATTTAGTACACAAAAAGGCAAATGATTAACATCATCACTGATCTGTCTGTGGTTACGGGCAATATGGCATAGTCAATCCACTTATCGGTATGTTTTTGTGAGGTGGCAGAAAACCCACATGGACAAGTTGGAGAATATGCACAACTCTGCATAGAGTATGGAACCTGAGCTCGGCATTCAACCAAAGAGCTGTAAGAAGCAATTCTACCTGCTTCCACTCTTCTTCCTTTTATATATATATACATTTCTAGCAACCGTGCTTTAAAATTGGTACCAATTGTACCAACTTTACCAAGTAAAGTGCTCTCAGATCAAGGGAAGTTTCTTTTTGAGTGGCAAAGGAGCATACATCAGTATTTTAATTAAATTGATAAAATCAGAAAGAAACAGCTGTCAAAAGGTCTTGAACCCACACCTCCATGTGGAAACCAGCATCCTCACCTGAATGCACCCTGGTCTACTCAGTCATTCTGACATACTAACAAGAGTGTCCTCTCTTCTTAGTTTTCCCCCAAAAAAACAACAACAAATGATAACAATTCCATAGCCAGTTAGTAGCAATTGTGTAAGGTGTTGTTGATGACAGAAGTCAGAAAAGAATTGCCAGACTGGTTCAAGTAGATGGGAAAGCTACGGTAAATCAAATAACCTCTCTTTACAGCAATGGTGAGCAGAAAGGCATTTTAGAGCACACAACATGTTAGACCTTGATGTGGACTGGCTAGTATTTTACTAAGATTCCTAATCAGAAAGAATCAACAGTCATAAATAGGATTTGAGACCACAGTGCCATGTGCAGTACAGACCATTCAGCTATCTAAAAGGGACTGAACCTTGAGTCTGGTACCTGCTCGGCCATTCCGAGACACCAAAGAAGTTGTCCTGGGTCCTTCGCATCTGAACCACCAAAAGAAATTCCGTGTCATTTCCAGAGTTTTCACGTCAGGATGGCTGACCGGTCCAAGGTGCCGGACTCAAGAATCAAATTCTTCCAGGATGGCTGAGTGCTCCGGTCTCCAGATGGAGTCGTGGGTTCAAATCCCTCTTCTGACAGCTCTTTGCTTCCATTTAGAAAATTGAACAAAACATAATCTGAGAGCCTGTTTCTAGCAAAGCATGTTTGCTAGAAATGTCCAGTTCTTTGTTAGAAATAGTCAATCTGCGTCTTGGAAAATTGCAAAAGGACCATACACCATAGTTGCTCCTTTCTTTAACTGTCCTGTTTCAGTGAGTCTGTCCACAGTTTAGCCCCTAGATTCTTCCTCTTGGCTGATAGGAATGAATCTCAATGTGGTCTTTTACTGTTGTAGCCCATCAGATTCAAGGTTCACCTTTTCTGCTCACCATGGCTGTAAAGAGTTTAGGACTTTTGTCAGAAAGTTACCATAGCTTGCCTGATAGCTCAAACCAGTCCAGCCAATCTCCTCTTACCTATCTCATCAAAAAGGAATCATCCATTGCTTCTCAGAGTGCAAACATTTGAACTCATCTTAGAGGATTTTGAGAGTGTTAGCCAATCTACATTAAGGTTTGGCATTAAGGTCTAAAATGTCTTTCTGCTCACCATTGCTGTAAAAAGTGGTTATTTGAGTTACCATAACCTTTCTGCCATTCAGTACAAACTCTAGAGACAGATGTGCCCGTTTTCTTGTTTTCTGGGTCACTAAGAGGAAGGGAGAGCTACCTTGCTGCTTTCTTTATGTCAGAATGGCCGAGCAGTCTAAGGTGCCAGACTCAAGGTTCAATTCCTTCCACCAAGCTGAGTGTTTTGGTCTCTGTATGGAGGCATGGGTTCAAATCCCTCTTCTGACATGCATTTGTTTATGATTAGCAAAAATACAAGAAGGATTTGTTTCTCAAACAACAGGAACTTGACTTGATTGAGGGGCAGTTTGCTTGCACAGTTAGTGAAGGGCTTTTGATAGAATTGCTCACCAAAGCTCTAACGATTGCTATAGCTTTCCTGACAGCTAGAACCTGATCTGATCTTCTGCTGTTATAGCTAGTCTACATCATGGTTTGACATGTTCACTCTAAGATGCCTTCCTGGTTACTATTGTTGTTGTTTTTTTGAAGTTACCATTACCTTCAGCTCAAATCAGTCTGACCATTTTCTATTTACCACTCTCATCAAAAACGCATTTCCGTTTGCAGAGCTGCTGCTAACTGGGTGTTCTTGTTTTGTGCACCATTTTTGTGCAAACTATAGAGATGGTTGTGCTTTTTTTTTCTTTTGTAAAGAGTGTTATTTGAGTTACATTTCTCTCAGCTTCCTCCCAGGCTGACCATTCTCCTCTGACCTCTCTCATCAACATGCTGTTTACACTCCCAGAACTGCTGCTAACTGGGTGTTTTTTGTTATTCACACCATTCTGTGCAAATTCTAGAGAGGGTGGTGCCTTTTTTCTTTTTCTTTTCAGACCTTAAGAGAGGGCTTTTTCCATTTCTCTGAATACCTGCGCGGTCTAAGGTGCCAGATGCAAGGTTCAGCCCTTCAGTCTTTCAGATTCTTTCTGATTTGGAATCTTAGCAAAAATGCAAACGGAATTATCCACTGGTGTTCAAGGACCAGAAACCTCACTTGATCTGACTGCACTTTGAGAGTACTAGCCAATCCGCATCAAAGTCTTACGTATGGTGTGTTCTAAAATACCTTTCTGCTTACCATTGGTATAAAGAGTGGTTATGTGATTTACTGTAGCTTTCCTGTCTGTAGTTTGAAGATGGAAATGCCTTGTTGATGAGAAAGGTAAATAGAAAACGGCCAGACTGATTCAAGCTGACAGGAAGATTATGATAAGTAAAAAAAAAATATGGCCAGATAGGCATCTTAGGGGAAACTTGTCAAACATGTTCGTTAAGCAAAGTTTCTGCTGTTTAGGAGGCAAAGAAGAATTCATTTGAAATATTTCTGTTTAATATTTGAAATAAAACCAGCTGTCCTAAGCAGGATTTGACCCTATACCACTACAGGGAGAACTAGAACACAACTAAATGGAAAGAATTGAACCTTGTGTCTGGCACTATTGACCATGCTGCCATGCTGAAAAGAATGCGAAAGACATAGAGTTAGTAGCAATTCTGAAACGTGAGCAGGCAGAGGAAAATGGCCGGACAGGTTCAAGCAGACAGAAAGGTTATGGTAACTCAAATAACCACTTTTTACAGCTTATTTGGAATCTTAGCAAAAAAGCAAAAGGAATTATCCACATTTTTTTTTTTGAGACAATTGTCTCAAGGACCAGAAACTTTACTTGATCTGACAGCACTTTGATAGTACTAGACAATCCACATCAAAGTCTTATGTGTTGTGTGCTCAAAAAT
>JAQQZR010000037.1:21160229-21173651 GCA_030068235.1 Notoglanidium macrostoma | reverse complement strand
GTCCACCACAGGGCCAACACAGACAAACAGCCACACACGCTCGCATTCACACCTATGGGCAATTTACAGTAGCCAGTGGACCTAATCTGCATGTCTTTGGACTGTGGGAGGAAACCAGAGTATCCAGAGGAGACCCACGCATGCACAGGTAGAACATGCAAACTCCATACAGAAAGGCACCCTGGGTGACCCGGCGATCGAACCCAGGACAGTGCTAACCACCACACCACCGTGCTGCCCCCAATTAAAAATTGAAAACAAAAAACCCACTATATATATATATATATATATATATACTGTACCATAACTACCTACAGCCACAAGAAATTTAACAAATTAGGTCTATAGCTATGTAGCTATAGGGCTATATACAGAATACACTCTGTAAGATAATTAAACCATATTCTCAAGTATTTTCTGTATTTTCATCATTATAGAGATGATGAAGCTTTTTACTTTGGATTGTAAAATATGTTATCAAACCCAGAAATGCAATCTGTAAAACGTGAAAAAAAAAAAATTGCAAAAAAGTAAGTGAAGAAATGTTGAATATGAAACGGTCGAATAGAATACTTATAGTGATAATAAGAAGAATACGAATAAGAGTAATAATATAGTAAGAATAATCGCTTTTGATAATCAATTGTAACACTGTTTTTGCAGTAACTATAGGTATACACTACTCTTTTGCTCGAATAAAGGTTGAATAAAATTTGTACAACCGTAACGAATCTGCCATCGTAAATCGACAGTTAATTATAGTCCCCTGTCATGTGATCAGGGGAGGCGGAAGTTTTGATCTGGAAGACCTGGCAGTTTCTTCACTCTGTGATGCGAGGAAAGAAAAGCGTCTTTTTATAGAGTTTAGAGCTCGACTCTCTAAATGGGCAGGTAAAATTTCCCCGAGGTTTTATTTGGTAAAATATTGCAGTGATTTGTTTTTTGAACAGTCTCGTACTTTTGCATAGCTTTAGCTACGTTAGCTGGCTAGCAAGCAAGCAAGCTGTTCACATTATTGGGAAAATATGTAGACGGTATTTTCTCTGGCAAAACAACAAAACGTCAAAACTTGTCACTTTTCACTTGACACATTTTCAATAAATTTATTGGTCAGTTGTTTAGTTAGTAAAATAAGGAAAAACGTCCGCTTCCGGGTTAGTGTAGCCCCTGGTCACGTGACTCTCAGTGACCGTTGTTATTAATGTTAAGAAAGAGAAGGAAATTACTCAAGACCTCAATCTAGTGGTGTTATGGTTAGAAATGTTGACCGTATGATAACCTATTTTACAAATTTCACGGACTCACATCTGAGAATTAATCAACTATTTAAAAACACACAAGCTGTGGTGGCGAAAATGAAAGAAAAAGTGTATTACAAAATATCACGTGACCTAAATATTTCTTATATTTCTGAGACAGAATTTCTGTAAATGTTCTTACATAGTTAGTATTTATCACATTGTCATTGTAAGCTGAAAAGAGATTGAGGTTGAGAGGAAAGGCGGTGCCTTGGGCCCAAAATATTGTTTAACTAGTTAATTCAAGTGGCTTTCATTTGTATTACTTTATACAGCTTGTATACATTGGAACCAAATGTCATTTCTCCTGGACTACAATGCGACATAATACAGTGTCACAGGAGTTCATAAAGCTCAAACAGACAACGTGTGGGATGAGTGAAAACAATAAATACAGTAATAACAATAAATACACAGTATACACAATATTCTTAAATTACAGGACTGCTGCAGAATGCAAGTATTTTTGTTGTCTAAACATTAATCCTCTTTTTTTTTTATCTTTATGGAACCGATAAGAACCTTAATCAATAAGCAGAACTGGAACGGATAAAATTCAAACAATACCCGACCCTAATTCGCAAACACTTATCCATCTGTCTATGTCAGTGCAATGGGTCATTCAGTATATGAGGATGATCGGGATGTGTGTGTGTGTGTGTGTGTGTGTGTGTGTGTGTGTGTGTGTGTGTGTGTGTGTGTAGGATGACTCAGATGTACCACCTGGAGGGCCAGGTCTATTCTGTGCCACTGATCCAGCAGGACCTGAGGAGGGAAGAGGCCGTGCACCAGATCACTGATGCCCTGCAGTACCTGGAAAATATCTCGACAGATATCTTCAGCAGGTAAAAGTCCCTCGCCTCGGAACAGACGTGTTCAGCGGTGATCACGTGGTGCGGTCGAGGTGCTGTAGGCTTAAGTTATTGATCTCATTTGGAAACTCTGACTCCTTTGTACATCATCACTGCATAACTGCTCGTCCCACAGCAGGGGAGAAGACGTACTGCTTTAATACTAGTCACACGGTAGTAATGTAAAATATCCTGCCCTCCTTCTTTCTTAGCTATGTTCATCCATCTAGCTATCCATCTGTCTGTCTGTTTCTATCTCTCTAAGTCTGTCTGTCTGTCCATTGATCTCTCTGTCTGCTTCTATGTCTCTCTTTATGTGCATCCGTGTAACTATCCAGCCACCTATCCATTCATCTGTCTATCTATCTGTCCATCCTTCTGTTTATCCATTCATCTGTCTATCTATCTGTCCATCCATCAGTTTATCCATTCATCTGTCTGTCTGTCTGTCCATCCATTTGTTTATCCATTCATCTGTCTATCTATCTGTCCATCCATCTGTTTATCCATTCATCTGTTTGTCTATCCATCTGTTTATCCATTCATCTGTCTAGCTGTCTGTCTATCCATCTGTTTATCCATTCATCTATCTGTCCATCCATCTGTTTATCCATTCATCTGTCTTTCTGTCTGTCTGTCTATCCATCTGTTTATCCATTCATCTGTCTAGCTGTCTGTCTATCCATCTGTTTATCCGTTCATCTGTTTATCCATTCATCTGTCTGTCTGTCCATCCATCTGTTTATCCATTCATCTATCCATCTAATTATTCACCTGTCTGTCTTTTGGTCGGTTTGTCTGTTTCTGTGTCTCTCTCTGTTCATCCATCCATCCATCTGTCTGTTTTTCTGTTTTTGTCTCTGTCTTTCTGTCCATCCTTCCATAGATCTCCCCATACTTTGGTCTGTCTGTTTGTGTTTCTCCATAAATCCATCCATCCATCCATTCATCCATCCATCTGTCTGTCTGTTTCTTTATCTCCCTGTCCATCCATCCGTCTAATCAGTTGCTAGTAATTAAATATTGCTCAGAGTTATTTTTTTTTTGGTCATTTTATATTTGCTATTCAGTCAAATAAATATTTTTTTTTTTTTGCTTTATCAAAAAACCCCAAATATTTTGTAGCTGTAGCAAAACTGTTGTGATTTATTTTATATTTAAACAGAACAGGCCATAACAGCAAGTTATTAAAAAAATGTGCAGATGAAGTTCTTGCTATTTACAGGGAAGCATTTTACTAAATTGGCTTTCAAGAAATAATAAATATATACATTTACCTGCAAATGTCAAAAAAAAAATGTGGATATGGCAACCGAAGTTTTATGACAAATTCTTACACTTCAGAAGATAATTTCAGCAGATGTGCATACGCAATATGTAAACGCAAATATCATTCATTTAATATTTTCTCTTCCTTAATTAATTTTCTATTTAATATTTTCTCTTCCTTAATTAATTTTCTATTTAATATTTTCTCTTCCCTAATTAATTTTACATTAAAAAAAAAAAACATGTTAAAATGTAATTTTGTTTTTATATGAAAATAAAATATGACAGATGTGGAGCAGAAAATGAGGGAAAAGGTCGGAAGGTTCCGTAAGTGGTAGATGCAGTAGATGTTTTTTGTTCTGTATGCACACACGAGTGTGTCTGTGCGTGTGTGTGCGTGTGCGCGCGCATGTGTGTGCACTTGTGTGTCTATCAGTCTGAGTGCTCAGATATGCTAATATCAGCAGCAGGAAAAGAAAAACCAGCCTTAGTGTTACCATGACAACATAGTGAAGGGGATACGGTTTGCTGTGTGTGTGTGTGTGTGTGTGTGTGTAAAGATAACTGCCGGTTTTCTGGGTCAGCTCCATTAGGATGTACTTTCTTTTTCGGTTTTTTTTTTTTGCTTGTTTGTTTGTTTTTATTTTTTAAATAAATTTCTCTTCATTTCAGCTCATTTCACTCCTCACTAGTCAACTGGGTGTACTCAAGATATGTGTGTGTGTGTGTGTGTGTGTGTGTGTGTGTGTTGGTTTGGTCTGGAAACAGGCTTGCATGTTTCATACAGTTCACACACATCAGCTAAACACTACAGGCCTGACTGTACTCTTTATCATGTGTTTTGTATATCATGCTGTAGGGAGAAACACCCCCCCCCACACACACAAGTGTTTTTTTTGCTTTGCAGGGTGTCTCAGAGTGTGGAGAGGAACCGCACTCACCTTCAGGCCGTCACTGACCGCATTACACTGGCTCAAGCTCGAGTGCAGAAAATTAAAGGAAGCAAGAAAGCCACCAAGGTCATAAACACACTTTCAGTACACACACACACACACACACACACACACGCATTTTTCATATCTGTTCCACCACGCAGCTGTTGAATACTCCATTCTGATTGGTCAGAGGGTGTTGATTAATGTTCTCTAACAGCAGCTCTGACAGCAGTTCTGGCTGTAATACAAATCACAGCTGTATAATAATGCACTGATTCTAATACCTTTTGGTTTCTATAGTAACAGCTTACACCGGGACTTCGTGTTAGGCAGACAGCGGGTGTAATTTTATTTAGCTGACCTTTCTTTCAAAATTTAATCCATGTAGTTGTGTGTTGTTTTATGTAGCACCGTGATCGGTGAAATGACTAAAAAAGCCTCTTGACTTTAAATAAATAAATAAATAAATAAATTTGGCAAGTTGTTCAAATATAAACCGTACAAAGCACGCCGTAAGAGGAAGATAATCACGTCTGCATCGTACTAGCTCTGTAAAACAAAATCATCTCAATTTCCATACGATTTCCATACGTTCATCTTCTGTCGAAGGTGTCCTTAAAAAAACAAACAAAAAAAACTACGATATGAACCAAGCATGAAAGATTTCCCTAGACAGTTTGTTAAAAAGTGTTCATTTCCCCTGTGAATGGAGACTATTGGGACACCCTGTATTCAAAGGGGCCGGCTCAGCTTTCCCAGAATCCTGTGCGCCTTGTAGCGAGTCGCCTTTCCGCCGCCGCCGATAATGCAAACACAATCCTGCAAACAAATCCATACATCTTCAATTCTAACATGAAATTTGAAGATATGTTGTCAAACTATCTGTATTCCGAATTCTTTCGACCTGATTTCGGCTTCGGCTCTCTCGTGTGTCGCCGTGAAGGAGAGAAAAGATGCGGCGTAGTTTGTTCAACGGTTCCAGATATGACGTGTGAATGAAGGAAAAGTTTGTCATGCTTTCGAAGGGATCACTCGCAGTGAGTCTGCGGGGGTTTCGCCGTACAGGCGGCTAACAGAGAGCGGTCCGGTGCTTACAGAACAAAAACGACGCACTGGATTCTGGGAAGGTGAGCCGGCGACTTTAATAACAACGAGACAAGGAATTTTCTCTCAGTTTCAGTCTCAGTCTCGGGCACATGCAGAGAAATGCTGTAAATAAAAGATGCTTTCAGAAATAATGAATGTATAATGTTAGGAATGTATAGCCATATGTATAATTAATGAATTGTACATTCAGCCCTTTGACTCTCCCACTCCAGTGTAACACCGTTTTCTTGAATCCTATCCCGTGATCTTGCCAGATTGTGTCACATGCCAGAATCCCGAAAGCCGTTTCATCCACACTGCATCTTTATCACAATGTTTGTTTTAAAACTGAATCGTCCTCTTCTCTTACGTTCCCAGCTAATTATTGTACAGTTAATCATTGCAATTATGCAGAAGGGAATGATTTATACGCTACAGTGTGCTGAAGTGACCCTAACAAACGGAGAGCGTTAAATAAATAACGAGTTTGCTAATTCATGTTATTCAGTCGTTATTAAGAAACGCTCTATTTACAGTCATGGTAAAACCGGCAGAAGAAATAACCAACGGCCTCAATTTCCGCCTCATTTTCTGATCTCAGGACACATCATTAGGTCCCTTACATAACTCAATATTTATAATTGAGCCTGTAAGTCCATTATTAATCCGCGGCCACTCGAGACGCGCATCATTTCCTTTGCATGTGATCTGCAGAAAGAAATTCGTGTGTGCGCTTAATTAAAAAAATCTGTATGCGCTGTACAGGGTCTCTCGCGCCTGAATAAAACATGCATGCTTAGACGTGCCTGTCATTCACAGAAGCTAAGCAAAAAATAAGGAGTGTGTTTGTGTGTTTAGGTGTTTTCCAGCGCTAAATACCCCGCACCTGAGAAACTGCAGGATTATTCCTCCATATTCACGGGCGCTGTAGATCCAGCGTCTCAGAAACGACCTCGCTACAAGGTTCAGGGCAAGCTCCGCCCCCTGGATGACAAGGCCTTACAGGTGAGTGACGTCTTTCAGTTTTCCTCCTGATGTCTGAGTGGATGTACGGTGGATAACCGGGCACTGCAGGTTCCCATCAAGATCAGTTACCAGATTGCGAGACAAATCCGATTTTCAGTCTTAATATGAAAAGTGTGAAGCTTTTCAAATCAGCCACTTTGATATGAGGTCCTAGATCGGATACACACTCAGCCGCCATTGCAATATGAATCGGTCATGTGGCAGAAGCACAATGCATAAAGCCATGCAGGTACACATCAAGGAAGGCTACGGTCATCTAATCTAATCACTCTTTACAACTGTGGTGAGCAGAAAAGCACCTCAGGACACGCAAAATGAAGTTTATTTTTTTTTAACGAGGTTTATTGTTTGTTTGTTGGTTATGGTCTTTGCTTGCTTTTAAAAGCAGATTTATTCATGTCCATGTTCTTGTGTGTTGCAGGAGAAGTCGATATACATCCCAGTGTGTGTGAACACTAAGAAGCGCTCGGAGGACGAGACCGAGGAGGGGCTGGGGAGTCTGCCGAGAAATGTCAGCTCCGTCAGCTCTCTGCTGCTCTTTAACACCACAGAGAACCTGTGCGCACACACACACACGCACACAGTGCCGTACTGACCAGAAGGTTAGACCCTAACCAGTTTCTTACCTGTGCGTGTTGATGGCCGTGTGCAGGTATAAGAAGTACGTGTTCCTGGATCCACTTGCGGGAGTCGTCACTAAAACCCACAACACACTAGAGACAGAGAAGGAGGAAAAGCCGTTTGACGCGCCGCTGTCTATCACTAAACGAGAGCAACTGGAGAGACAGGTGGGAGTCAGACGTGAGAGGTGTAACTTTTCTTAACTGTTCAGTCAAAGGACAGAAAGCACAATGTCTTTGAGTTATACAGCCCGACTTAGCTAGCTGTCATGTGCTTGGCTTTAAAGAACACTGTTAAAATGTAGTACATGAATATAATGTCTTTTGAAATATGAAGTACATCATCGCTCCTGTTTTAATTACCTTGTCAGAAAAGGTAATCGCTTCCGATCAGTAGCTGGGATTTCCGTTGCAGTTGTGCATAAATAGAAGCATTATTTAAAAAATTTCGTGATTGCGTGCTTTCGAAAATCGTGTTTCCATTTCAGTTTTATTGCTTTATCAAATCATCTGAAATACCACCGCATGTGAGCGCTGAAACTTTTTTTTTGCAGTATTTGTTTGCAGAAGGTTAATGGAAACACGGTTCGTATGTTCTCCGGGTGTCTGGCGATGTTTTTGACCACAATAAATGCACATTTCAGGTCTGCTCTCTAAGAAGCTGTACTTTTTTATGTTTATAGTTAACGTTAATGTTGTCGAACATCCATAAAACAGGTTTGTTCCCACTCTCACTTATGTTACACCAGTCGTTAAGAGCTGCTATAATGTAGTCTCTCACACTTCCCTTCTATTTTGAAGTTAATTAGACAACAAAAATGGCAGCATGCTTCTGGGAAACCTGAAAGCGTAAACCCTTGGCAGAAAACTTACTGTTAAAAAGCGCTGACACTGGAGACTCCTTCCATAAATGTTAAACATCTTCTTTCTGAAAGTTTCACATCAACTCTTATTCCTTTTATCCTTTTGAATGATAAAGAAATAACGGTGTTCACTGTAACAGTCTCTGTGCAAATTGTTACCTGGAAATGATAACATACTGCTTTCAAATAAACCTGTGATTTCGAATTACAGACACTTAATCCACACCTTCTGACTAATAATCAGTTCATTTTTAGTCATTTAATATGTCTCTGTCTCTCGCAGACTGCAGAGAATTATTTTTACGTGCCAGACCTGGGGCAAGTGCCCGAGATCGATGTGCCCTCTTATCTGCCCGACCTGCCTGGCATCGCCGATGACCTGATGTACAGCGCTGACCTCGGCCCAGGCTTCGCCCCTTCTGGTGCTGTCAGTGCGAGCATGCCGGAGCTGCCCTCGTTTGGCATAGAACATGAAGAAGGTGATACACACAGAGTGTGGAATCTGACTGAACTAAAGCAGAACCAGAACTATTTTTTTTGGACAAAAGTTGCTAGTTTTTGAAGTTTTGACATAATATTTTTCATATTTCAGGCTCACAGTTTCGGTCCGAGGCTCCTCCTCCTCCTCCACCGCCCCCGCCCCCGCCTCCCGAGTCTCCTCAGGTTACAGCTCCTCCCCCTGGAGCTCCTCCAGCCCCGCCCCCTCCTCCTCCTCCTCCTCCACCACCTCCTGCTGTTCCAAATGACTCAACTGGTGGTGTATCCACTCATGCCCCGCCCACAGGTATGTCCCACTCGTATGCATGCCCCGCCCACAGGTATGTCTATTACTATAAATGAAATTAAAATTTTCAAATTCTTGAACCATTCAATATGCTTGATCATTATAATTACATTTGATTAAAATTTTGTTTTTGCATAAGTATTCACCCCCTTGGACATTTTCACATTTTGTAGCGTTAGAATATGGGACTAAAATGGATTTAATTGGGATTACATGTCATAAATCTAAGCAAAATAATCCATAATGTTGATTTTGGTGGAAAAATCAATGTAATTTGTGAAACGATTTTATAAAGAAAAGTAAGAAAACTGTTATGCTTACATAAGTATTCACTCCCTTTGCTGTGCCCCGTATTAGTCCTCGTTCAAACTGTTTCCATGGGATGTTGCGTAATTGGTTGATTGGAATACAACCTTATGATGTTATCATCTCTCTCTCTCTATCTATACACATAAATACAGAGTCAGCCAAAATTATTTATACACACTTGTATTAAAATAATTTAATACAAAATTTATTCAGACATCACGAGACTACTATAAGTTGCCTTTGGCCTCTACAATTACAAGAGGTGCTCAAAGTGGTGGCCGTCAGCTTCCAGACATTAATGTGTTGAAGTGTTCCTGAAGTGTGAAGTTCCTGTGTGTGTGTGGATGTATATACAAATAGACATATACACACAGCGAGGCAACAGTACTAACCACTGCACCACCGTGTCCTTACGATCACCATTAAATGGTTTATTAAAAAATTTATAGAATAGAGAACAACTGTGACTCAGTATGAAGGTTGTCTTTGAAATGTCAGTAACTTGGTAAAGAGGGCATTAATCATCTGTGGATAAGCATCGAAGAGACCAACATCAATGTGTGGAAAAGTTCAGGGGGGGGGGGGGGTTAATACTTAAGCAAGGCACGGTACAGTTATAGTCTATACTAATGTTTGTATTACACATCAAACCTTTGCAGTATCCCTTTAAAATAGCTACATGTGTGACCTGTTGCTTTAAGCATGTGTGTGTGTGTGTGTGTGTGTGTGTTAGGTGCAGTAAAAGGCGCCCCTACAGAGGTTCTGAAGCCGTCGGATGGGCGAGCCAGCTTGCTCGAGTCTATTCGTAACGCTGGAGGCATCGGCAAAGCCAAACTGCGCAATGTTAAAGAGCGAAAGATGGAGAAGAAGAAACAGAAGGAGCAGGAGCAAGGTCAGAGTCAGGGTCTGAACACGTAACACCAAAGAGTACAAAAAAATGTACTTTACCGTACAGGATGCTCGTGACTACACTGACTTTCAAACTGATTTCTTTTTTTCTGGGAAATTTTCCTATAAGCTCTCAATGCTTTGAATAAAGCAGCTCTGTAAAGTTTGTTTAGATTATATGAGTAAAATAAATAAAACACTTTGGTTCAGGACATCTTCATCAAGTACCCAAAATGTACTAAACTATTCCCATATTATCAATATCGCCGCTCATCAGCATTTAGAAAGGTGAAATGAAAAATATTCATTTGACTGTATTTGCTTTACTACATTTTCTGACATTTAACTTTATCAGGCTTGTGTGGTGTTGTCACATATTTTAATGTTATTTTGAAACTCAGTAACCCCTTTAACACTGTAATTTTCTGTCCTTCAGTCGGAGCAGCGGCCAGCGGGGGAGACTTCATGTCCGATCTCTTTAATAAACTGGCCATGCGGAGGAAAGGTAGGACTTTATCTCTCATTGGTAAAACCGTTCATTTTTCACATTAAACTGAATTGTTTCAATAACGTACATCAGCCAGAACAGAGTGTGTGGAGAGATTATATTGATGACAGAATTGCTGTAACACCGGAAGACTCTAATTTAACTATTTCTAAACATTTATAGTTGCGTTTAATTGTGCAGAATACCTGCAAGACAAGTTAGTTCCTGTTATTAATCACATTATAGCAGTCTTTCCCTCATCAACCTCTATAAGTTAATATGAGAAAATAAAAAACCTCAGCTCATCTTACTAATAAAACAGAAACTCCTGTTCGGTTCAAAAACTTTCCTACTGTTACAAAGTGCTGAGACTGGAGACTACTTCCGTAACTAGCACCGAGCTGGCTCCTTTCTCGTACGTACACATGTCTTAGTGCAGCACTAGCTGTGCAAACACCAATAGCTAGCAGTCTGGCTTTTTTTTTTTCATGTACTGTTTGCCGTCCTCCAGTACAAAATGCGATGCATACATTAGCAACTAGTGGGTCCATTTTGTTGGTATTAACACTGAGTCGTCTCATGAATGACATTTTTTGATGTTGGTGATGCAGATGACTCATGCAAAAATGTACCAAAGTGCTTCGGAGGACAGATGCATTCACACTACAAGCAACCTGAACTGTAATTATGAATGAATTTGAACCGTCAAGATAGGCAATTACGATCTGAGCCAAAAAATTAAACAATGAGGCTTGAAATGTGAACGAAGCCAAAGTTCTGTTTATAGCTCAGAATACTTCAACAGAAACTACAACATATTGCTGTCTAACCTGCAGGCATCTCGGGTAAAGTCCCAGGAGGCGGAGACGCCACGGAAGCACCCGGCGGCGCCTTCGCCAGAATGTCAGACGTGATCCCGCCCCTTCCTGCTCCCCATCAGCCAACTGCAGAGGACGACGATGACTGGGAGGCGTAGCCAGATCACTTACGAATGCGCAACGCGATACAGCGTCAATGAGAGGTCACAAAAACACTATGCGCTACATTAGCAGCTTTGTGAGAGGAGTATAATAATCATCAACTCATTCATTGCACTTAACTAGCTGACTAGCTCAGTTTGTTATTATATTGTGTTGTGTTAGTTACTGCTTTGTGGCTGGGTCAGTTTCCCAGCAACCGAAACATGTGGCTGGGTAGAAAACTAGAGCTTTTACTTTCCCCATGGCCAAGCTAATGAATTTATGATTTGTTCATGGAAAGATAAAACACTCAAAATAGGAAGGAAACTTGTGAAACCTTAGTCAGTATAAAATCTGCGCATCTGAAGAGTAATTGTGTAATTACATCCTTCACGCACTAATTATTTTCTACCATCTGTTGGGAAAGCGCATGGCTCAGGCCCACTGTGTGCAGGAAGACTTAAATGAAGCTCTGGCTTTCTAAAAACCATCTGAGAGAAATAAAATCATATCACGCTGTGAGTCAGTTTATCATGTACAAATTTCCAGTTCATCTCATTATATTGACTTTATTCACATTAGTCTGAAACAGTGAATGTTGATTTAATCTCTGTGATTTGTACAACACAAACCTGCACAAGCTGGAAGAAACAGACCGGAGGCATGTTAATTATTTACATGGGCTTTACAGGATTGCACAACTACATGCACACAGGATCTTCTTTAAAAAAAAAAAAAAAAAAAAACTTGCATCTGGACAGAGATGTAGGATTGAGGTCATGTGTCGTTCTGCTCAGTGCTGTGTT
The DNA here is from genome assembly GCA_030068235.1 of Notoglanidium macrostoma. Taxonomy (NCBI): domain Eukaryota; kingdom Metazoa; phylum Chordata; class Actinopteri; order Siluriformes; family Auchenoglanididae; genus Notoglanidium; species Notoglanidium macrostoma. Next base: position 21,161,470 of record JAQQZR010000037.1, on the reverse strand, counting down.
TGTCGCTTCTCCAGGAAAAACTGCAAAATCAGACAGATATTCAGACACACCCGGCTCGAACACACAGACGTACGGCTAGACATGACCTTCTGTCGTAGGCCAGCAGCTTAGAGCGCTCATGCAAATAGATGTTAATTAGATGAAAAGATTTCACATTACGTAGCACTTAGTTGGGAACGAATTAGTAAAACGTTTGCATGATTTAACTAAATGAGAGAACGAACATACATCATAGGAATAAATTATTAAGACGTGGCAATGATGTATATCTGTCTTTCCGGATCATGAGTAGGGCTCCGTAGTTATTAGTGAGCATGACCTGAAGCATTTTACTCCCTTTATACCACAGCAGTTTGTCATTCATTTTTATTAATTAAAGAATAACATTAATTTCAATCTGTTAGTTACATTTAACATCGCGAAACGTCCACACCACGAGTTAGTTCCTGTTATCACTTATGCTATAGCAGCTATAACCACTCAGATTACAGAGACAGCGCAAAGCACTTTGTCCTGAAGACTTTTCATGCGGACACTGGAGACTGCTAAATAAACGTTTCCTCACAGAAAACCCTCACCATATCAAGGTAAATGGTTTTCTTTGTTAAATAACATTTTCTCTTTGTTTACTATGAGGTGTAGATTAGGAAAAAAAAAAAGAAACACTGGACTTTCGATCGACCAGATCAGCAGTTTAGTGTGGTGTTATGGCACTTAAGCGTACAGCTGGACAAAAATAAAGCAGTGTTTAAAAGCGCAGTAATTTCTCCACTAATTGGTAAACTGGTCTGGAAAATGGCCTTTTATGAGGGGAAATCCCTCAAGATGACAGAATCTGAATTTATCTAATTCAGGTGCAACTAAAGGATCAGTAAGTGTGACAATGCTCAAACACATCGAACACCTCTTATGTGCATGTATCTGTGCATGAACATTTGTCCGTGTCCTCACCTTCCTGATGCTGGCGAAGGCTGGCCCGAAGTTGCTGTGGGTGCGCGTGCTGCTTCGGATCCACTCTGGAAGTTTCTGCAGCGTGCCAGTGCGGGCGTAGCGCCGGTCACACAACACGATACAGGCGTAATCTCCCCAGTGACGAATCGCCCGGCCTGGGAGAGGAGACAGGAAGTGATGAAATTCCCTTCATGTACACATGCTAACTGTATAGCTTTTTGCATCTCCCTTGATTTAGCGGTGAAAAAAAAATAATAAATAATAATAATAATAATTGTTGTTGTTTTTGT
>JAQQZR010000037.1:21131021-21151170 GCA_030068235.1 Notoglanidium macrostoma | reverse complement strand
GTACACACACGTACACACACGTACACACACGTACACACACGTACACACACGTACACACACGTACACACACGTACACATACTTTGTCTTTCTTTTCACTTCTTTCTTTTACACAGTGATAAGTGCGTGTTGTACCTTGAACAGGTTGATGTTGTCGATCTGCGCTCTGAACAGGAAGTCATTAATGGTTAACAGCTCCGTTCCTGTGGTGAAGACAGAAATAAAATGATTAGTGTGCAACCAATTTAAAGTGCTATTTCATTTCCAGATGTGTTTTTGTCATTTTCTTTATTTAAGAGTTAAGTCCCTTTCCCAAAAAGTCTTAATGTTTGGACGAAATGTTCACACGAAATCACACAGGTCATTAAATATACGCATTCTCATTAGTCTATACACACCAGGAACGAAATTCCGTATGATGAAACATAAATTTGGATCCAGAAAAAAGCTGGAAAAATGGGTGAGCAGTTCATTAAGGTGAGGAGCCTGGATACCCAATAGAGCCTCGAACTCCACCACGGTCATCCTAAAATAATGTAATACAGCTTCAACTCTTGAACAAGATTATGAAACTCGTTGCCACTCGATGTCTCTGTTCCAACAGCAGCTGTACCCAAAACGTTCTCTTTCCTGAGAGCATGTCTGGATGTCTTCATCACTGCTAGACTCTATCATTCTCTCAGGACATTACTGACAGTTGCAGCATGTAACAAACATCAACTAGAATGCAAAATATAAAAAAATATCGATTCGGACTCGGTGTGCCAGGTTCAATATCCTCCATTTTCATACAAAGTTTATTACTGCATTATGTCCATCTGTGACCATAGCAACAGTGGGAGTTTGTTTAGGAAAACTCAGCTGGAATCTTATTTTTAGTATACATAAATGACGATCCCATGACGGAATAAGAAAGAGGGAATCCTCAGCCTCATTGACACCAGGATTTCCCTGCTACCCATAAAAATAATTTCACCAGCAGCGCGGTATTATACTGAAGAAAATGCATGTTATTCTGTCAAACCTGGAGTAACCATCTCGGATAGTGTTCATTAAAGTGCTTTAAACCAATGTTTAGGAGTAAAATTTCTCAATTCTGTTGAAGAATCAGAAAACATAAGGTATTCATTAACCAATTTTTGCCAAAATTTAAAATGTGAACAATTTCACCCAACACACGTTATTGACCAGAGCGCAAAACTAACCTGTGCGGCTTAATACCTGACTTGATCTGACGGGTCACAGTTTAGCAACATGATTTCGTATCATATCCAGTGTGTAATGGCTCTTAAAGTTATTTAACAGCACGGGGTTTTACCTTAAAACACATATTTACACTTCATCTCTTTATCTCTTTTTCATTTGTTGTGTTCGTTAAGGTATTACCGTTTTATTATTGTGGGTTTTTCCTATTTCTCAGTTTATTAGTTATAAGTCCACTTTTACATATCTGCCTACCGACTGCCCACCTTTTCTCACCCTGAGTGTGACATCACAAAATTAGCCATTCTGTGAATATCATTGCAGGTGTGATTTTATTTTTAAAAGTGGTGATGAAAAAGAAACATCCACGGAAGAGTTACATGTGTATGTCTGTCTGCACGCACGCGTGCGCGCGTGTGTGTGTGTGGCATGTTTTTATATCTTTGTGGCAAACAAGGTAGCAAAAAGATGGGTTACAAAAAAAATTTTTTTTTTCTTTTTTTTTTAAAACAAGAAGTGACAAAAGTTTTTGGATGGATGCCGAGATTAAGATTAGGGTTAGATTTAGGTGTAGCACTGCAATAATAGCTGCATTAATGCTTGTGCCAATACAAGGGTCCTCACATGGATAGTAAAACTACCCGTGTGTGTGTGTGTGTGTGTTTACCTGATGGAGTGCTCTGAGTCACAGGATTCAGGCCCACCTTCCCTGTAGTCACAAACAATGTTCATTAAATAAGAGCAATACACAACATTCCTCCCCCCAACACCACACAGTACACACAGTACACACAGTACACACAGTACACACAGTACACACACACCTCCAAGAGTGCGCACAAGCCCCTCCAGCACAAACAGGATTTGCTTGATATACATCAGATTCTTGGCCTTCAGTCTGCTCCTGCAAGAGACACGGATTAATATATCTGAATATTAAATACAAAGTATGCTTATTTCTTCCTTGTAAGCATCTGAAATCCATTTCAAGTAAGTCACAAGGATCTCCTGACATTTTAAACATATTTATGAGGCGCAGGCATTTTTTAAAGCCAGTGAGTAGTAAAGTAAGAAGAGTTTTTCCCTTTACCTGTAGCGCTCGCAGTACTGAGAGAGCTGAGAGTGAGCCCTGCACAGCTGAAACACAACACCACCACATTCATTCAGCCATTTGGGGTTTTATAGGCATGGACAGAAATCAGTTATATGATTAATTACATTATTTGAAGCATACCTACTGAACATTGGGCCAATAAAAAGCATTGAATGAATCTTTTACAAGGCAGTGCTGGAGGATTTATGTCAAACCTCATGAGGTGTTTTTATGTTCTGAAAATGATGTATCAATCATCCTTGTAGCAATTTTGTATTCTAATGGTACAAGTAATTAGCTTTGCTAACACCACATTAATGAAGCTTTGAGACTCGGTCCAGGGACATATTCGTTTCCTTACACTAAAACTACTATGAAGTGCTTTTCAAAACCAAGGTCACATATTTAATGCCTCATTGTCAGACTTATGAATGATTTTCAGGCTGTCATGCTAAAGGGGTCAAATGGGCATTATTGTACACTCACTTAAAAAAAAAATAAAAATAAATAAAGTATCCATCAGCTAAATGAATTAAATAGATACTTTATCCAAGCTGCATCAACTGGTCATAAATGTGGAGCAAGTCAAACCACAGTGGGGTTGAATTCTCCAATCTGATTGGTCAGAAGGTGTGCACTATTTTTGTATAACTGCATGGCTATAACGTGCGTGTTATTCCTTACCCAATGACATTAAAGAATAAAAATCCATCTGTAACATTACCTCATCTGTAATGTCACCTCATGTTTTGACAAAAGCCTTAAAAAAAAAACAAAAAAAAACCCAGCATTCATTTCTATAAAAGGTTTATGCTATTCTTCTTCTAAATGTGTTACAAAAGACCCAAAGTAGTCCAAACACACAGCACTGTCATTGTGGATTGTTTAAAATATATTAATTTCACTCCGGTGAGATTTTAGCACATCAGCGCAGCACATGACAATCGGTTCGCTATTCAAAGCGAGACATTATGTAAAACGTATTTGGCTCGTCTGGGAAACCTGAGCTCAGACAGACATTTCACAGCGTGTTTACGGTTTTAAACGGGTACTTTGATGTTAAATGGTTCGGCGACTGGTAAACGTGTAGCACATTTCAGAACATGACTTGGTGAGAATATTGTTACCCGTGCAAAAAAAACGTTCAGAAGATGAAATTTTCATAATATGGAAATATCCCTGGTGATTATGTATCTGTACTGAATGAAGCCTTCAACTCATTATCAGTGCTTTGCAGGTTTATTTCTGTTCCCTGAGGTAAAGGTGTGCAGCGGGACTGGGATCCCACGGGAACGTCCATCCCAACGAAAGGCCATGTTCATTAACGGGACAGAGCAGCGAGGGCTTGGTCAGAATCGCTTCAGGGGTACCACAAAGTACAAATGACAAATGTCCCTTCATAGTTATAGGAGTGCATGTAATATGCATGTATAAATGTATGTGTGATTAGTACAGATTACTACAAAGCTGCGTTCACACTTGGTTCCCTGTCCCGAGTCCTTTTTTTTAACTCGTATCAGTTAATTAGCTAGCAACTGGCCATCTAGGTTAGATTTATTATGATTGGAAATGCAAATAAAAAAAGAATGCAGGTGATATGGAGGCAGAATTTGTGACTTGACTGAACTTGTGTGCTGTTTACTGGCGAAAGTCCCACAATTACACACTGTTTTTTTTTTTTTTTTTTTTTTTTTTTTATAAAAGTTTGGGATAAACTCAACAGTTTCTGTTTTATTTTGTTTCTCGTAAACGTCATGGCCTTCATAATCTCACACACTACAGATACATTGGCTAGAAATTGATTATTTATTTCGAGATTTAAAATTTGTTCCTTAAACAACTTGATGTGTTAGCAGTGAAGCTCAGCACCCGTACCTGTGCTCCATTCACCTCGGCGCTGTGCAGTGCCGTGATCGTGTCCGAGAGGTTGTGAGCCTCATCGATAATGACGATCTGATCCTTCAGTTTGATCCCGGATGCCTTGCGAGTCGCGGCATGAAGGAGTGATTGATACGGCAACACCACCACCTGATGTGCAAATTATTAGAAATGAATGATTACTAAATGAAAATATTTATTTAGGTAAGAAAATTATTATTGCTGAATTATTACATCATATTCCGCTCATGTCCAATATACCTTGGGAAAATGTGAGCTTAATTGCTGGCTCGCCTGTTATTGCTGAGGATTTCAGAATGCTTCAGATTGGCATATTCATGCATCCAGGAATTTTAATGGACAGGGAAAGTATAAAAGTTCCTAAGTAATTAAACATTTTATCATCATTCTATATCACATCAATGGGCACATAAGGAATCAAACACGTAGGAGCGTGCTGTTATAGAAAAGTAATCAACAACTGGGTGGCGTAATGAAGTTACCTCAAAGATGATTATTTTCCTATAACCGCACATCCCGGACTGTTTTATTCCTCTCAGACCACAGAAATTTCACAATTACATTTTTAACTAAGGAATAACAGGTTCTACTTTCTTATTATTCATTTAGTTACATTGAATGTTGCAGAACATCCTAGGAACAGACTTTTGAGCTACTACGCGTGTGTGTACCTGAGCTGCAGGAATAGCCTGACGTGTGCTGTAGTAAGGGCAGGTGTGTGTGTCTCGGCCGTGCTGCACCAGCTGCTCGATGTCCCGGACGCTTGCCAGCACCTCATCTCGCATCGTCATCATCTTCTCGTGGCCTGAGAACGTACAGGTCGCTTTGACGGCACCGCGGTGGCGTTTAGGCTCCGAGTCCACCTGGTTCTGTTTATCTGTGTACAGAGGTCAAAGGTCAAAACATGTCCCGGAATCCTACAACAGATAACGTGTCTGTGCCCCATCCCCCCCACATAAATGTATGTACGATACGCATCACATTTGTTTTTCATAACGTTTATGCGTGTGTCTGAGAGCGTGCGATTCTGACCATGTTTATTTTTTTGCAGCTCCATACAGCGATCGTTGATCAGCTGAACGCTCCCCAGGCGAGTCACCTCTGGATTAATGCACAGATTCTGAAGGGACAAATACGTTTCTATTTTACTCACAAACACAATACTTATGTTAAAAATCTTTTTAAAGACAAACTGAATAAAAGTAGTAAAAATCTCTTTATGCTCAACATCAACATCAGAGTCCTTGAACAGGTCTAAAGTGCATAACCAATGGTGAGTGTCCTCCTGGGTCTTATTATTGTTATTACATTGTTATTAAAGGTGCAGTGTGTAATATTGAAAAGTGCTTCTAGACCTGCAATAGTAACAGAATTTCTAAAGCACCCTGTGATAAGCGAAATTGCCACTGATTATATGGAACAATGAGAACGGATTTGCTGAACTCCACCCCTTAAAGCTCCTGGTCACACACTTTCAAATATTAAAACTAAAACGGGTTGCTTTTCTTTTTGGTTTGCTAATTTTGATTGGTCCTTTGGCAAATCAAATATATTTCTGTCCAACTTAAAGAAAAGAAATTCAGAAATCTTGTAACTAAAAAAAAGGGCAACACGATATTCCTTTCTTGTAGTCTCTAAATTAACCCCAGAAGATGTAGCTAACTGTAAGAAGCTTATTATATAATAAATTATAATTATTGATTACATAATATAATGATTATAACATTATTCTTAAATATTTATATCAAAACTAGAACCAACAAGGTATATATATATATTTTTTTTAAATACAGACAAGGGCGTTAGTTTGGAGATTAGTAGGGAAAGTCTTGTTACTGCTACTTCCTACAAAATACCAACTGCTCCTTTAAATGTACTAAACATATAATGTTTATAAGAGAGCATTTAATGACAATAGAATAAAAGCTCACATCAGAGCCAATTAGGAAAGTCATTATGCAGAGAGAGAGAGAGAGAGAGAGAGATTGCGAGAGTGTGTGTGTGCATGTGTACCTGTCTAGACCCAAGGTTGACCAAGCTGACCGCGGAATTATACGGACTCTTCTGAACTTCACGCACAAACTGGGCCAGCTGCGAGTGTGTACGGCTGCAGTAATAAATCTGACATCAAGAAACATAAAATTAAGAAACACGGCAACACACAATATGTTGCATGCATCACACACACGCTCATTTAAATTATTTTATATTCATTTAAAATGAAACCTGAAAAACCTATACCGTTATAACTCCAGTGACGGCAGTAAGGTGGAATGATTTTATTCCCCATAATAATTCGTTTTTGTTTTCATTTCCTTTACACACAGTATTGCTTTACAGTTGTAACCAAGGATTTACACAATGCTTGTTTTTTATTGTCTTATAAACTTATAGTTCTGAGGGAACGGCAGTTTATAGCCACTATAATGTAAAATTTATTTATTTTGCAGACATTCCAAATCATTAAATGTAACTATAAACTGATCAAATATATGGCAAAGCCCTAATTATAACCTGTGAAACAAATACACCTGAGATCAGAGTCCTTTGTTTCTTTGGGGGATTTTTTGGGACGCAAACAAAGAGTAAGTGCTTGCAAATGTAATTAATACGCACCTTAGCGACATGCTCTTCCTCAAGATCATCATCATCACTCGTATCATCATAGAGCCTGGAGAAGAGTGAGCATGAACATCTAAAGTTAAAATTAATGCTACAAAAACACAGACGTGCGCACAAACCACCACACACCTGTTTTTCGTTGTGGCTTCTTCGTCGCTTTCGTAATCGGCAACGACGAGCCCGTCCTCTTCGTCTTCGTTAGGTCCTTCTTCTGAACCTGCGTCCTGCTTACTGAACTGCAGCAGCTTTTCAGTCTCGCTATTCTCACTGTTCTGTGAATATAAGGACTGTTTTCAGACATGAAAACGCATGCACAGAAAAGAATACGCTGCAGTACACAGGAGCATCTGGTATTGACGTGATAGCAGGGCTTTATTCTCCAATTGTGAAACAAATATAAATCAATTTAAAGGCTAATTTTTGGCATCCTTGTCAGATTATTTGCTGTGAACAGAATAAGGATCATTTTAGACTGTAGATGCAGCCATGTCAGGCCATTACACGGAGTTACACGACCCCTAGAGTTGGTTTCCATTTGCACTGCCAGATGAGGCCTTGTGATCTAATCCAGTGCTCGACCCTAAAAAGATTCAATGCCAAGCTATTGATGGATATAAGATTTTAGCACCCTTCTAATATCACAATCAGCCGTCAGGGACGACACACATACTGACTTTTCTCTTCATGGCGTATTTAAGCTGAGCGTTGTGTCTGATCATCTCCAGTCGGTCCTCTCTCCTCTTCCTTTTCATCTCTTCATCCTGGGAAGGAGAGAGAGACAGAGACCGAGAGACCAAGAGAGAGAGACCGAGAGAGAGAGAGAGAGCCCGAGAGAGAGAGACAGACTGACCGAGACGGAGAGAGAGAGACAGAGAGACAGAGAGACAGACAGAGAACAGTGGAAAAAGCAAACAAAAGAAAGAAACTTTGAGGAATTATTGCAGCTCTTCTCAGATATAGCAATTTTCTTTCATGTTCTATATTCATCACATTTTATCACACAGGAACTAGTACATGTTGCACCTTCAGCAACTTATTAATATGTTTCGATGCCAAAACATGGAATGTGTTATTTTCCCACCTTTAATTTGTTCACAATCTCTCTCTCCGCTCTTTTCTGCACAAACTCTGAAACCCAGTCCAGCTCGCCGCTAGCGCCAGCGCTGCTCCTTTTCTCCTCCTCCTGAACCGTGATTCCATCCCCGTCTTTTTCTCCTCCACCTACTGACAGCATCATGACTCAACAATTAATCCCAGCAAAGTTGTTCAAAAGAACTACGCAAGATTTGATGCACCGTCCTCAAACTTTGGAGATTTTTGCGCTTTCCTTGTCAAGAAACGGCAGACAAAGATTTTATCCATAATCTAAGCCATATTTTCTAGCCAATCTTTCTGCATTTTTAAATGGCGGTTATTAACTGCATCATGGAAATTTTAAAAAGGTCTTTGGATTGTATCATGAAAAGGGAAAATTCTCTAGTAAGGATGTTTCCTTGCACCAGATAAGGAAAATATTAGATAACTGAAAAGTTGTCTAGAGGGAATGAATTTTGCAGTACTTTTCCACCAGACAATGCAGTTACTAGTCTAAGTCCTGACCTTTCCATCCCTGGCTTGAGTGTTCATCGTTTCCTATAATCTAATACATCATCAGCTACATTTATTATTCACGATGGCAGGACAGTACTGTGGTGCAGCAGGTAACGATGGTGCCTCACAGCTCCAGGGGGCCAGACTCGAATGTTCTGATCCTGAGATCAGGTTACCGAGTGGAGATTCACATGTTCCCCCTGTGTTCGCACAGATATCCTCTGCATTCTCCGGTTTCCTCCCAAAAACATGCCAGTAGAAGCAATGTGCAAATAAGACACTTTCCATGCACGCGAGTTCTGCTGGCCTAACTGCCGGCTTCTCGGGTGGTGTGGCCTTCAGCAAATCCTTTATTCTTTGGGGATGCACGAGTATATATTTATGCTTATTTTGATAACGTAGACGATATATTTCTCTCCAGCCTTGTTTTTGATTTTTTTCCCCCCATTAGTGGTTTTCGATGTTTTAAACGCAAGAAAAAAGTTTCTAAAACCTCGGCAAACTCCTCCTTTGTTCTCAAATACTATGGCAATTAATCTATAAGCCTTCGGTAGAGATTATCATAGGCTACGTTTTCCTTAAGTTCATTCAATAATTATGGCTGCGACTGACCTTTTTATGGTTGTGAAAATTTACACAACGACAAGGTGTTGTTGAGTAGATTAAAATTGCCATACTGTCCTCGTTTCTTAACCAATTTTCATGATCCTGGTGTCATTTTGATGTGCTATTCTTTTAAATAACTGATAAACTAATAAATGATTTTCCAACACTTTAATTCTTTTTTTAACATATGTACCAGTGAGGCGATCAATGACTTTAAATGATCCCTAGGTGTGAATTAGTGTGAGTATGTGTGGGACTGGCATCCCAACCGGACTGTATTCCCACCTCACACCCAGTCTCTGGTTTCCAGGATAAAGCGCTTAGTGAAGATAAATGAATCACTCATAACGCTCACTACTATATTGTAAACAGTAAAGCATGTAAAGGTCACACTTGTAGGCCTGTACAATATATTATACATATTTAAAACATGGAAAAAATAACTCTACACGTTATCCAAACATTAGGGAGTCGATTCAAAAGAATCGACTCGTGAATCACCTGCCCTCGCGCTCACAGTGTTCTCCAGGAGCTTCGCTGCTTCTTGTCGTTTCTTCTCCTCAAAGTCTTTCAGCCATGTCAGCGCACCACAGATCAGACTCAGAGACTTTCCCTGGAAATCACAAGCCACCAATGAAACCCCCAGTGTAAAACGTGGACATGTAATGAACAGAAAGATCCGTGAAGGCTGACTGACCGTGCCGGTGGGGCTCTCGAAGATGCCGACTTTGCCCTGCTCGAGCACGGCGTACAGCGCCTCCATGAAGCGCTCCTGGATCGGATACGGCTTAAAGGGAAACGGGAAGCGACTGACGCCATTCCCGTCCTCCATTTCGACCATTAAGGCGTCTCAGGCCAAAGCTAAAATACTAGTGCTTTTATTATTGTGACCGAATTAATCCCAACTGACAAACGGTTACTTAGATATTTCAGCTGTTCACGCTAAACTTCCTTGAAGGTCCGCGCCATGGATGTGTCTCAGCCAATCAGAACGAGACTCCACCTACTCCGGTTAGGGAAAGTCATTAAATTTCCACTTTCACCAAATGAAACACCTTTAGGCTGCATTCACGTTACAAGCCTCATTGTTAAATTCTGATTTTTGCTTGGATCAGATTTGCAGATCAGATATTTTGACGGTTCATGTTCATAATTACAAGTGACCTTTATCTAACTTTAATGAGAACGCATCTGTCTTCCTTCATCTGCATCACCAACAACAAAGAAAATTATTTGTGAGACGACTCGGGGTATTAAAACCGACAAAATTGGCCCGCAAATAGCTAATGTATGCATCGCATTTTGCTCTGGAGGATGGCAAACAGTTCATCAGCTGTAGCTCTCCTCCATTGTTGTTTTACTGCCCTGCCGGTGTGCCAATTTGATTGCGTATAGGCAAAAAGGCATATGAATTCTGATCTGAGCATTCTGACCCACAGGATTCCCAAAAAAATGCCAGCCTCTACTTTGGAGTTTCTATAGAAAAAGAAAAAAAAACCTCCTACTAGTTTATTAAGTCAGGGAATAAGATTACCTTCGAGAGCATTTTTGTGAAATGCAATCACTTATATTATTGGCATTAATTAAAGAATATGAAAAATAAAGAAAGGGAGCCAACACACACACACACACACACACACACACACACACACACACACACACACACATTAAGACAATTAAAACTAATCATTCAATTGAAATGTCACTGTATAAATGGAGGATGGGATAGTCTGTCTGTGCAGACTGTAATCTGTAAACAAATTCCTCAATTGATGAAGATTAGCCTTATTATCCTTATTATCATTATTATTATTATCCTTATTATCATTATTATTATTATTATTAAGAAGTTGTAATTTCCACTTCTGTCTTTCAGTTTTTACTCCACATATCACTCATTTCATGCTCACAGCTTGGGCACTTGACCGTTTATGGACTTTTGTTGGCGTCGCTGCATGCTGGGTCAGGAACGTGCCTTTACAGGTGATTACCTGTACTTACAGGTGATTACCATATGCATGTGAGTAACTTAAGTGTAATGGTCAGGTGTCTACAAACTTTTGTTTGTATACATATAGTGTTTGCCATGATATTAAAGGGGTCAGCTCATTCTTCCCAGAATCTAATTCTGTTTTTATGTACATTCGGGCCGCTACGTTTTGAAAGCACTTGACCACTACTCTGTTAGCTCTCTTTGTTCATACTCACCTAGGTGAATACTGAGCCTTCACAAGAATGCTTATACTAATTAAAATGTAACAGATCATTGCAGAAGTTTTGAACGCAATATGCCTTCTATTATCTTTCCCGGGAGACGGCTGAAGCCGGTCCTGGTTCATTACAAAGGACCAGAATGAATCAGTTGAAAGAATTTGGAATAACTACTTTGACAAAATATTCACGATCTCATGTTATCATTCATAAGCTAAGGCCTAGGATGTCAATAGTATTTTTCAAGAAACATCGGTATCGAAAACGGCGACTCGCTACTTAGCACAGCGGCTTCTGGAAAGCATAACTTGGCTCCTTTAACTCATGGCTTTCAATAATATCAGGCAAACAGCATAGACTGTTTCGTTCTGTAGATGTTTAGTAATTTGTACACGGTCCCTGGAGGTGCAGCGCTTTTCGCTCTGGAAAGTTCCGTGCCCTTCCTCCTCCTACTGAACAGTCTAGAAGGTGCAGCTTGCACTTAAATCCTCTCTCTCACACGCACAGCCCAACACCTTGTATTAGTTTCTGGAAATTGATACAAGCCACTGGGCATCGTTTTGTATTGATAATAAGGAGTACTGTATCTTCGCGAGCTGACACACTTCACATCCTGTTAACTCAGTCGCAGGTGGACTGCACGTTAACCTTAAACTTACACGTTTTATTGCGAACATGACTGCAGAAGACGTGGCAAACGACGGGCAGAGCGTCCCTATGGAGGGAGAGGACATCACTCCTAAGAAAGATGGAGGAGTTTTGAAGGTAACTTGATTTGTTTACAAACGTTTTCTTGCAGCTTGGGTGCATGCTGTGTAGCCTAGTCACTAGGCCAGTGTTGTGAAGAGAGGCTACCAAAGCTGGCAAGCCAGGCACAAACTTTCTCCACAGTGCGTTGTAGAAGTGCCCTGCTGCAAGCTAACGCTGATTCAATCTGAACTGTGAAACGTCTGAGACTCGCACACGGCGTTAAAGCTACTGAAACGCTAGGTTAGCCAACGATGCTAACACGGCTGCTATCTTAGCTAGCTGGTCGCCGCTTTTCAAGTGAATGACGCAGGGTGTCGTTTAAAACTATAATAATTAGGTTTACTTATCCACCCAACAACAACAAAAAAGATACAAGCGACCCATTTTGCAGTAAAAATAGTTAATTTAGCCAGGCGTTGGCTTTTTTTTTTACCCCTTTTCCCCCTTCCAGAAATTACCACAGAATTTCTGGAGGCTTCCCGAGCGCGCGCGTGAAACACGCTGCATGGTGCACCTTGTTTTAAATTGTTTAAAGGTGCCTTGGGCATTTTTTTATTTTATTTTATTTATTTTTTTGGTTTAACTTTTTTTGTTTACAGTTAACCTGGAAGATGTCTAGAGCACGAAGAATATGTAGAACGTGCTTTAAAGGAAACCCATTTGGAAATTGAGACTTCCGGGCCGGAATGCTTGCTTGTGTTTGGATGGGTCGCTATCAGTCTTTTTATAGACACAATACTCTTCAGGGTGTCTGAAAAGTCAGGGCCCAATGGGAATTTGTTAGGCAAGTATGTTGGTTTGAATATTTAGAGTAAAAGCAGCAAAATTTACAGTGGTTGAGAATATGTATAGGACATATGCGTATAGGTATATAGGTATATATGTTGTCAATAATAAATACACAATGACTTCCTTTTTTTTCCCCCTTGTCCTAGTTCTTGACTTTTACCGTCCTGTGGTTGGTGTTTAGTGAACGTAGGAAAGAATGGTGGAGGAAAAAAGCATTATTAAATGTTGAACCGTTTGAGACAACTCTTACCTAATGCACCTTTAAACTGTATGGATTTACTTTATGTTTTTTGTTAAAACGATCTAAATGGATATCTCATTAATAATGCATGTCTGTTTTGTAACATCACTTCCTTGTGTCTGCCTGCAGCTGGTGAAGAGGCAGGGCACAGGTACAGAGCTACCTATGACCGGTGACAAGGTGTTCGTGCATTACATCGGCACGCTTTTGGACGGCACGCAGTTCGACTCCAGCCGCGATCGAGGAGAGAAATTCTCGTTCGAGTTAGGAAAAGGTTGGGTGATGTATTGCATGAGCCTTCTCGCAAATAAGATGCATGCCGAAAACCTGTTTGGGCAGATCTATAATTATTGACACCCATCAATACACTGCACAGTAATTATTATGTGGAACAGGGATGTAATAAATAAACAGATAATGCCTTCTCAACGGATGCAAACACGGGTATTAATAGAAGGCACACTCCCTCACTCCAGGGCTGCAGTGGTTTAATTCAGGATATTAGTGTTTATGTTTTAGGAAATGGAAATAAATTCACTAGAAAACTTTTGGTTAAGGTTAGTCAATATGATTGGGCAATATGGCAAGAATATTACGATTCTCAATATATTATCGTTATCGTGATATGACCTTTCATATCGGCAGCCAACAGAATATCATACTGTGATTTACAAGAAATAGCAACTTTCCTCCAGAAATGTAGCTGCAGTGTTTTTACCCCCGATGAAGAGACTGTAACGTAGCATAATTCGTACAATTAGCTTATACAAACTTTAACAACTTGTATTACAAACTTACTGTGGGCACAAGAGCTCGTGAGCGCCCCCTGGCGCCACTCTGCATGCTCTTTTGTCTCTGACCATTATTTTCATAGTGTAATAAATATCGTTATCGTCAAAACGTATTGCAATATGCTTTTAGGTCACATCACCCAGCCCTATTTCGAAGTCATTTCTACGATGCGTAGTATATAGGTTTGCTATCAAATTGCCAGCAGAATGGTTATTTGAATGGTTAAAAAAAAATGCCAGCATATTTTTCAGGAACCATAAATAACCTTGAAGGGAGAAGACAATTAAAATCTATGGAGGAAAGAAAAAAAAAATAACATACTGCCTTACACTGAGCTTCAAAATGAAACCATGTTTGTTCCACATTTCAATACAGACTGGGCTGAAATGCCACAGCTCCATAAAAAATCTCCTCCAAATGTATTGGAACGGAGAGGCTACTTGATTGAAACAACCTTATATGACACCCATTGGGTAACAAGAAACACTTGTCGCTTGTCTTGTTCCAATACTTTAACTCACTTAAAACCCAAATTGGATGGCTTGATGCAAAATGTGCTATGTTCTGTGTTTGTTTAACAAATCTAGATGTGAATACCAGGGAATAAAAGCTGGTACTCTGATCACTCTTCTCATAATCATCTTTTGATCTCACACACACACAAAAAAAAAAAAACCCACATTGCTGTTCCAATACTTTTGGAGTTGGACTGTAATCCATGTTAGATGTTAGTCTGTGCTGTGAGTCTGAAATTGAAATAGAAATAATAGAGGGTGCCAATAATTTTGAAAACAGGTTTTTTATAGAAAGTTAAGAATTAGGAGCTTTTCTAATCTTTAAGGGGCAAAAAGTTTTGCAGATGTTCACGAATGGTGCCAGTATTTTACTGTGCACATGTAAACCAGTGTATATGAACTGCATGTCATGCAGGTCAGGTGATTAAAGCGTGGGATATCGGCGTGGCAACGATGCGCATCGGTGAAGTCTGCCAACTTCTTTGCAAAGCCGAGTATGCGTACGGCTGTGCTGGAAGTCCACCCAAAATCCCACCCAGTGCCACCCTGGTGTTCCAGGTACTGTCTCGCGTGGAGCTTATTTTTTCATCTGGACATAAAGTTCTGCATTTTGCTACATTTTTTTTATGTTTGTGTGGCAGGTCGAGTTGTTTGACTTTCATGGTGAGGACATCACAGAGGATGAAGATGGTGGAATTGTTCGTAGAATCATCACTAAAGGAGAGGGTTACTCTAAACCAAATGAGGGTGCATCTGTGGAAGGTAACACATGCGTGCTCACACACAGGCACAGAGCAGGTCTATCCAATTCCTTTATTAAGTTACTCATGAATTTGAATATTAAAGGAGACCTCTACCCTGAAACACATTTAAATTTGTTTTAAATGAAAAATTGTGGTGCTTTTTAGTGTTTCAGGTACCAGTTTGTCGGGCTGTATTTTCGTTATTCCTGTTGGTGGTTGTGTACCACACTGATGTCCTAGAGGGTCATTTATATTGCTAGAACAGTTACAGCTAGTCAGTGTTGGACAAAAAAAAAAAGTTTTCAAAAGCATATCAAAAAATGAGAAATCTAATAGGAAAAAGTAGTGGAGACATTTAGACCAGCAGCAGAGACTCCGCCAGTTAGCAACGTGATGGTGTCGATGGCGGTATTAGTGTGTAGAGAGCGTTAAGAGAGCTTGAAGCGCCGCTGCATCTCATTTACATTTACATTTATTTCATTTGGCAGACGCCCTGATCCAGAGCGACTTGCATATATCTCATTTATTCACTTATTCAGGGTTAAGGGCCCATCAGTGATAGCTTGGCAATGCTGGGATTTGAACTCATGACCTTCCGATAACTAGTCCAATGTCTTAACCACTGAGCTACCACTGCAACCGCACTTTAGGTAGAGATGAAGTGAGAGCTAAATTCCACTTCACCGCTATTCGGTAGCAGGTCGTCAAATGGTAATGTAGGAAACCATTAACCAAAGTGAAAATAGACTGCGGTGTAGTTGGAAGAGGTTTAAACTTTGCAAATCTTATTAGAAAACATTTTGGACGTTGACGATCACATGTTTAATTATATATGTTTATGTACAAGTCCTAAAGAGTGCATTGGCAGGACCAGTTGTGCCACTCGATTCATTCATACTGAATAAAGACTTGTGTTTGTCTCACCTCATTGCGACAGGGTTGGGACAGATTGCATTTTAACCATACAGAGAGATAGAGAGAGGGATTTTGCTAACAGTGTTCTCACTGTCGTTCAGTGCATGTGGAGGGCACGCACGAGGGCCGCGTGTTTGACGACCGGGATCTGAAGTTTGAGATGGGAGACGGAGATGGTCTCGACCTGCCTGTAGGAGTGGACAGAGCGCTGAAGGCTATGGAACAGGGCGAGGAGTCACTGTTCATCATCAAGCCAAAGTAACTACACACTTCCACTTTCATCCATATTTGCTGAATAATCAGTTACTCACATATTTACTCCATGCCCAGGTTAGTCAGGTTACTTATCCACCATTATCAAGCACGTACTCCTTTATGAATGCAGCGTTTGGCAAGTTCAGCATTTTCTTTGTGTACTTTCAGATATGGCTATGGAAACGCAGGCAACCCCAAATTTAATATTCCACCTGGTGCAACACTGCAGTACAAAATCACACTGACGAAGTTCGAGAAGGTGAGTGCGCCTGAACATTCAGACATGTACAAATGGTGTTTCAGAGTTTCTTGAACCGGTCAATGTTTAGAACACCCGTATGAAAATATATCTTAAAGAATTAAAAATACAAAAAGTATTTATTCTCCTTTTAATTTTATATTTCCAAGGAAATTGCAAAGAAAGGATTCATAACCAGTAACAGTCCCCCCCCCCCCCCTCCCTTCTATCATCCAATGAAATTCTCTTAAACCTTGTGTCCTACCCCTTGACAGTAGCTGCACGTTAACTCATTAGTGAATTAGAAACAAAAAATGATCGGCAGTGTGTCTTGACATGCGCTATTCATTTTCTAGTCATCGATTGATTGAGGGGGAAAAAAGTTAACTGGCTTTTTACGGATGTTTCCCGCTCACTGCATCATCTAGCATTTAGCATTTTAGCATGTTCTTTCCAGTGTGGTCATGGCGAGTAGCTCTACTTGTCATTTGTTTCCTTTCTTTCATTCATTTATCTTCATTCAGAGCTTTATTGTGGTCGGGGCTGTGGAGGAGCCACGGCCTATCCCGTAAATGTTTAGTACTGCAGAAATAAAATCATCAGAGTACATCAGTCTGTACCAGTGTGATGCTGCTTGCAAGATGATGCTTTGCTGTTGCTGTGCTCAGTGTGGTGTTTTAAACTAGCAGGATGCACGAAATGCACCAAATGTGCACGAAATATACAATGTAACATTTACATGTATGACATCAGTTGCTTATATTGCTGCCAATCATGATCTGATCTGATGAAATTTGAGTTTTGTTTGCCCTTACCTGTAATTAGCCCGAATTAAATTAAATAAATATGCCCTAGGTAAAGGTGATCTTCTTTCAAAGGCTTTGTAATGTCGTCTTGCGTGTGCAATGCGTGCAGTGTTTATTTTTCCCCTTGATCTGCCTTTATTACTGCCACTTAGGCTAAAGAATCCTGGGAGATGAACTCCACTGAGAAACTGGAACAGAGCGCTATCATCAAAGAGAAAGGAACTCAGTACTTCAAAGTAAGAGCCTCACGTCGTTATCTATTTTTTTTAAATCCAGAGGTTGTTAAATTCCAGGCTACGTGTTAACCGTTCCTGACTATTTGTTTTGTAGGATGGCAAATATAAGCAGGCGGTGGTGCAGTATAAGCGCATCGCGTCATGGCTGGAGCATGAGTCCAGCCTGCAGGGCGAGGAGGAAGAGAAAGCCAAAGCACTGAGGCTGGCGGTTTACCTCAACCTGGCCATGTGCTACCTAAAACTACAGGATCCCAGCCCCGCCCTCGAGAACTGTGACAAGGTCCAGCGTCTGTATTTTTCTACATACGTCGTAATGTAATATACAGCTGTGATGGCAAAACTGTGCATTTATACCGCATAAGCCATGAAAGTGAATATTGTCATCACGATTTTATCTTAAACATTGACATTTTAAAATTTATTAGGTTTATACGTTACATTCAGACCTGGCATTTGTAATTTGCCGCTATATGATGAATTATTTTGAGGGAATATTTTGTGTATTATTCAAAAATTTGTTCTTATAGGTCTTAAGTTGTCTTGTATTCAGGTGTACATTATCTTAGATTTTAGGTGATTTTGGAGTCATTTAATTTTTCAATTATTTTTCTTTAAATGTCTAATTCCGTAAAGGATCCCAGGCACAAGGTTACATATGTTCCAGAATACTGCCTAGTAATATTTCAAGAAGTTGTAAAGATTTGGGAGATTTGGCAATGTTTCACAAATAAATACAATACAATTCATTAGCGAAGTTGGAACGTTGTATTAAAGTCTGCTATGTTTTTAAGCAGCACCTCAGCAATTCTTCCACTCTGAAGAATTTTGTGTATTCATTTAAGTGTGTCTTCATAGGCACTGGAACTGGATGCGAACAATGAGAAAGCTTTGTTCAGGCGAGGAGAAGCGCTGTTTGTGAAGAAGGAATTCGATCGGGCGCGAGAAGACTTCCAGCGTGTGGTACAGCTCTATCCATCCAACAAGGCGGCGAAGAGCCAAGTGCTGCAGTGCCAGAAACGCATAAAGGAACAGCACGAAAAGGACAAACGCCTCTACGCCAACATGTTCCAGAAGTTTGCCGAGAGGGACGCTAAAGTAAGTGTGTAGAGATGAAAGGACCAGATCGTAGCTGCTCCGTATCATCAACAGTTTAATGATCGTGCGGATGACAAATTTACGAACTTCCAAAAGTATATAAGAACAAAGCAAGTCTTTTACATGGCAAGCGAGACGTAGGCGTGAGCAGAACGTAAGCACACGTTTGCCAATTTACACCGCCTTACGTACACAGTGGGACCTTAAACTGCCCAACCATAGGGCTGTACATAATTATCACATAAATCAGTTCATCAATTTGTTATAAATTGTTCATCAATCCTTTTTTGGGGGGGGGGACGACAAAATCTCCCTTTTACGTGCTGAAAAATATAAGTGAGGTAACAAAAGACCGACATCAGACGGATGACTGAAAAACGCATCACTAACGGTTCTGGTGTAAATTAGCCTTTAGACCGAATGAAGCCTCATTATTGAACCCTAACGCCACAACTCAAACTCGCAACTTAATAATTGGTAGACAGTTAATACAAGAGAGGCACGATTCTTTCTCGGTTAACTTGTGAACTCATGAGCCTCAGTCTTGCGAGCCAATAGAAAACAAGTGGGCTTGACTTTCTTAATAGCAATGTTGCCACCTTTGTATAGACTAAATCCCATGAAAAGGTTTCACTCCTTAAACCAAATCAGTCAAGTCAAAGTGCTTTATGTGTTGGTGGTTATGTGACCCTTCCGCGACCAAAGCATCGAGTTTGATACTGCTGTCAGATGTGACTTCACTACATGATGGCTTTATATTTCAAATCTCTCAGACATTATTCACCTTCACTTAAAAAATAAACACACTGTTATACTGAGGTTCTGCATGTCAGAGTAATGTAAGAAATATTGTAGATAATTATCTTATTCTAAAGACTTATTTTTTAAGTACTTCAACTTAAGTAACTTAACTTATTTTTTCTGTACTTCATTTTCTTGCAGAAGGAAGCTGAGCAGGTAAAGAAAGAAAGTAATGGCAGAATGGAAGTAGAGGAAAACGGTGCCCACGAACAGACTGCAGCAAAGAAGGAAGATGAGCAGGCTAAGAAAGAAAGTGACACTGCTATGGAAATAGAGGAAAATGGTGCCCATGAGCAGACTGCAGCATAAATACATGTTAATTTGGCTGTTTCTGTCTGTTTAATTTCTTACAATTTTTTTTTCTGTGTTCTTGTGAAAGGAGTACGTCTGTATCGGTGTGAAGCTGAAAGTCTGAAGTGTAGAATACTGTTTGCTTTCGTTCCCTTGGCCGCACTGGCTCTGTGTGTGTTTAATTTGTGTATTTGTGTTTGTGAGGCAGCTAGTCGGCCCGGCTGTGTACTTTTTGCTGCTATTCCACATAAAGGTGCAGAATTGAAGGCTGTAACGCTGAATGGAGATCTGTTCAGTAAATTAGGCAGTACTGCAGCCTCTGATAATGGGCCCCGCCTTGATAGTGCTACTAAACGAGATATCAGAGCACCACTATGTAGTGTTTGATGTAGAGAACAGATAGAGGCATGGAACTAAAACGATCGTCATGGCAACACGACTGTTTGGTTGGTATTCTCCA
>JAQQZR010000037.1:21113142-21124083 GCA_030068235.1 Notoglanidium macrostoma | reverse complement strand
TTTGTATTTTTTGCCTGATATTGTCAATCTTGTCATTGAAAAAAGTCATGAAGTCATTGCTACTGCATGTTGATGGTATCGATGTTTGTGGCATTCTTATTCTTAGTTAATTTTGCTACAGTATTAAACAAGAATCTAGGACTATTTTTATCTTCTATTAGATTGGAGAAATACGTTGATCGAGCAGCACCAAGAGCTGTCCAATTGCTCAGTAGTCTCTCTTTCCATGCCAATTTGAATACTACCAATTTAGTTTGACGCACTAATTTGTGAGTGGTCTGTTTTAAGGAGCGCATGTCATCATTATACCAGGGTGATAATTTTTTCTCTCTAATTATTTTCCTTTTAAGTGGGGCTACTTTATCTAGTGTATAGCGAAATGTTGACTAAGCATAGTTCAGGGAGATCATCGATAAAACTCTGTGCAGTAGCTGACGTGAATGCTCGTTTGTCAAGATAGCGTGGCTGAGAGTTTAAGAGAGAGGAGATGACAAATATGAATCTTGCTGGGCTCCATGCTTGATTGATAACCTACCTAAAAACATATGCTTTTATGCTGAGTTTTGATAATTAATGAAAGATATTTACTAGGTCCCAGACATATGCACTACCCTTAAGCATACGCCCAGATACTGATAAAAAAATGTTTAAATAGCCTGAGTACCTAATCTGAAAGGCACCCAAAAGACATCCCTTCCTTCCATCCACAGGAGTAGCTGTGAATGATGAGTACCCCTGTAAAGCTTTGCCTAATCCTTGGAGAAAATGACTGTAAAAACCTTGTTCTTCCTTCTGGAATAGCAGACTCCCTGGAAGAATTATATAAGAAATTTAGAAACAGAGATTTTTGACTTCAGGTCAGATTTGTGGAGTTTGACAAAGAATTTGTGAACCTGAATTCAACTGCTGACGTACAGGACAAAGTCACACTTAAGGTGGTAAACTTACCTGCTGACTATCATCTTCACCTCTTACACTCGTGCTCTTCCAAATGTGAACGAGTCCGTATCACCTTCATCTGCTGACAAGGATATTCTCACATCCTCTGAAACTTCTGTATTCTCAATTTCTGAGACACCTGTACTCTCGTCTCCAGAATCTACATCTAATGTAGATCTACACAATCTTCCCTAAGAGCAAACACATGCTCACAGTTTTCCTATTCCAAAATTTAGTTATGAAGTAAAGCTGGCATTGCAAAAGGCCAATGTTGAATACAGAGAGATGGCATTTTACTGAATCTCAGGAGAAAATTGAAGTCCAGCATTTTAGAGTCAATGGCATCTGAGATAATGAAGTTTAAAGCATACCCATCACTTCAGGATCTTGATGATGTAGCTGCAACTCTGAAACAGAAGCATCCATATCTCAAGGAATGAGGATCTTTTTGGTGAAAGGTAAGTCTTAGACATAAAATGGGAAATTACAACATGAAATTGAGGAAAATAGGATTCCCAGAGCTAGACATCAATTGCATGAAGTGCAAACAAGGTGAGGGATGTCCAAATCAAGTGAAAAAACAAGAGAAGAGGTGACTTATTATCCTGATTGTCTAGCAGGAGAAAATAAGGAGTCTTCAAGAACAGAGATCACTAAAAGAAACAGCATAACAAAATAACCTTTGCTTATAGAAGTCATTGAAGATATGCTGTATGTGGCAGAATTTAAAAGTAGATGGCCAGCTCTGTTTAATGAGCAAGAGGTAAGTTTTTGTGCCAATGTTTTATACTTTTTATTACCCAGACATACAGTCCCCTCCAAAAGTATTGGAATAGCAAGGCTGATTAATTTTCTCTTGCTGTGCACTGAAGACATTTGTGTGTGGGATCAAAAGAAGAATATGAGAAGAGAGAGCAGAGGTTCAGCTTTTATTCACTAGTATTTACATCTAGATATGTTAAACAAGACAGAACATAACATTTTGTATCAAACCACCCAGTTTTTTTAAATAAGCTAAAGTATTGGAATGGGATGTTTTCAACAAAATTAAAAGTACAAAATATGTAATATTGGATTGCATATTCCTTGCTCACAATAACTGCATTAAGCCTACGATGCAACTACTGCACCAGATTTCTGGTTCTTCATTGGCTTTTATCACAGCATCTTTTAGTTGTTTGTTTTTCAGGGTTTCTGTTTTCAGTCTTCTCTTCAGGAGGTGAAAGGGTTAAGATCTGGTCCTTGACTTGGCCAGTCCAAAACCTTGCTGCATAATAAAGTTACTTCTGATTAGTTTGGACACATTTCTCTGTAAATTGGCAGACAATATGTTAGGGACTCTTGTTTTGGAGTTTCTCTATACTGCTCTCACCACTTGTCTGTCATCAGTTGTTTTCCTTGGATGACTGGTACGAAGCTTGTTGCTCAGTACAGAACACCAGTGGTTTTCAGGACATTCCAAATAATGGTACTATGCATTCATGGTGGTCTAACCTTCTTAACTACTAATGCCGTCTTCACAGGTGAAAGCCAAAGCTTATCCAAGAGTAGATATCCAGGGCTACCTAATGATTAAACAATAAATCTTATATGACACATGTGGGTAACAAGAAACACCTGTTGTTACTTGTCATGCCCCAATACTTTAGCTCACTTAAAACATTGGATGGTTGGATACAAAATGGTGTTATGTTCTATGTTGTTTAACATCTGGATGTAAATACCAGGGAATAAAGGCCGAAACTCTGATCTCTCTTCTCACATTCATCTTTTGATCTCAAACAAGTTCCTTCAGTGCATAGTGAAAACAAATTAATTGGCTGGGCTGCTCCTGTACTTTGGGAAGGGACTGTGCCCTTAAGAAGGTTGCTTTTAAATACCAACTGCCTGAAATACATATTGAGCTCACAGTGTATTGCTAACTTGATCTGAAATGCTAATTGAGCTGGCAGTGTACAGCTAACTTGATATAAACTTTGTAAACATGTTCCTGGCGCATTCCGCACTCAACTAGATCACCACAAATTCTTTGGTTTTGAAATTTATGCACCAGCTTGATCACCACTTCCACTTACCTGATCAGAGTTTTCAAAAGATAAGGGCATGGCAGCGCAGAAAATCAGTACCATACAGTCAATCACAATATTCATCAAATTCCTCAAATCAAAATTGAGCAGTACCTTCATCATAGTGTACATCATCTGTATTGTCCAGAATAGAACCACTAAAATCAAGCACGAGTGCATTCTGAAAGCACTGGATGTTTATCGCAATAAAGACCCAACAACCCTTGCAAAGGAATACTTGTTCAGTTGGAAGTTTGCACAGGGTTATAAATGTTGTGTACACAAGAAATGCTACATTTCTTGTAACTAAAGTAGTTTAAAGTCTTTCAAGTCAGTCAGTAGCACAGACAACTTGTGTTTTTGCATTGATTATGGCAGGCTCTTCTTCCCATTTTGAGGATGTTCACCATGTTGATGTTCAGCAATAAATTGGTGGTACAGCTTTAGAATCTGTGTGATCAGACATGAAGGGGCTGAAACCAGTGACCCCCATCATCTCATTGTTGAGGGCATGGCAGTGTTTCAGAACTTGAGGAGGGTAGCACATGGTTGTGCTCTGATGCTGGGACATGTCAATACTTTGAACCTGGACAGTCTCCAGTATACATTTGAAGTTATTCAAAAGCTCCTTCTGGACCAAACAAGACTCCCAAAGAAGGTCCAGGTCCTGAAAAACAAACTACTGCAGTGACAAGTATGCTTGAGTACTCATTAGAGTTCAAACTATGAAGTTTTGAGAAGGTCAGCGAACAGGGCAATTTTTGAGCTTAGTTTTAAGAAAGTATTCAAAAAGCTCTACCAGTTTCTTTGAAAAGTTTAAATTCAGTTTGAGTGACTATTTTTACCTCTAATTACCTCTGGTCAATTTAACCTGTAATTAATAATACCACTTCTAGGTTATTCAAGTCATTTTTATGGAACTGGTTGAAGAAACTTTAAGATTAGTTTAAGAATCAGACTCTTAGTAAGTTGTACTTACCAAGAATCAGACTCTTGGTAAGTTGTACTTACTGCTACAACTAAAACAGCAGAACCATTTAATTTCACAGTTTTGATCAGAAAAGTAAATGGTCAAAGATATTTTGCAATGTATTAAGCTCAGCTATCTTTGTGGAGGTACTGATTTGGTTTATCCATGGCATTTTATTCAAAAGAGTACTTATATTTACTCCGACACAGACTAACAACGATGGGGGGTAAAACCCTATTTACTGTGAGCA
The DNA here is from genome assembly GCA_030068235.1 of Notoglanidium macrostoma. Lineage (NCBI taxonomy): Eukaryota > Metazoa > Chordata > Actinopteri > Siluriformes > Auchenoglanididae > Notoglanidium > Notoglanidium macrostoma. The sequence continues at coordinate 21,119,858 of JAQQZR010000037.1, read as the reverse complement.
TTTTTTTAAAAGAAAAAGCCTGTGCGTAGATGGTGCCAAGTGTGTTCAGTAAACCATGGACTTTGATTTGAACATACTGAATTTTAGTTTCTTTTGCACAAATTGTGACATGGATAAGCTTTCCTTGTGAATGACACATGGAGTTTAAGAATGGGGTTGTAGCTACTTGAGACATTAAAGCTTAGAGACTATGTAATGTTTTGCAGTTGAGAGATCTGATCTAAAGTAGGGCATGGGTGTTTTCCTGGCATTCCATTCTGTGCAGCTTGAGAGTTAGATGAGTAATTGGCATCTGTGATAGGCCTGCTTCTGTGGTATGGTAAATGTGGGTTCGTTTAAAAGTGTACACAGACTTTGGTGGTGATGAACTGAACCAAGGGCCTACTAATAAGGTGCCGTGCTGCTAAGTGTGACTTGTGTTGGACCTAGGCGTTAAGTATATGGGCCTTGAACCCACAGAGGAGATCAAAAGGAGAGTCTTGTGTCTGAAAAGGGAATGTCAATGTTGTGCACACAAAATGCTTTTACTCTTAGTATTTTTACTAATAGTAATAAAAATGTTTGTGTATGTAGAGTATGAGGAAGATGCTAGGTGGTGAAATGCTGTGGCATTCGGTTTCTTTTTGAATGTGCTCTATTGTATGGCGGGTGATCTTAGTTCTGCCTCTTTTCTCATAGGTCCTGTAGAAGCAGATAAATATGTGGGTGCTGCACAGTGAGTTTTATTGCACAGTTTGACTTTAGAGCAGCACTATGTCTGGCAGAGGAAAGGGCTGCTTTTCCCTCTGTTTCTGACAAGCAGGACACTTTCTTCCTGCTCTCATAAAAGCAAATTAAAATGATCAGCTTTTATGCTACACGGTCATAAATCTTTTGAAGCAGCTCACTTTACTTACTCTGACATGTCTTCCTGCACCCCACACACAGAGACCATTACATGCTCATGCTCCTGGAACACCACAGTCCAGCTTGTGGTTATTAATTCACAGGCTTTTCTTTTATATTCAGTTGGTGATGAATATCTGTGTCTGATGAAGACTCCAGTGTTCCTGCATTTCTGTGCTGGAGAATAGAGAACACATTTATAGACACACAAGTCATTTAGTTCTAACACATTAAATAGACTCAGAGAAGTGTGTTCATCGTGCACAGTGAATCAGACTGCACAATATTATACTGAGACTCTATAGGAGTCAGACATTATGACTGAACTCAGAACAGCTGGAATGAAGACTCCATGTTGATCATGATTCCTCAGTCTGTGTGATCCTTAAGTTACTGTCAATTACAGTCAGCCCCTGGGGACACAGCGACCCTCCTGCACATTCAACATTTTGTTCAGTCTGAATGTTCATCTGATATTTCATTTGTATTTTGAAGAGACTGAGGCACAGAGAAAATAGTTATCTGAATGTGAATGACTTCTGAAAAGTTATTTATTAATATATTTGAAATGAATATATAAAACTAAGAGAAATTTTCCTTACATGATTTCATAACTCATACAATACAATTTCTTAAGAATAAGAATGACTGGGAAAAATAGCATTCTGGGTACAATACCCACCACATTCAAGACTTGACTTGTCCACAAAGTCATCTCCCCACATATTACAGAATGGCCAATCAATGTACTGAAAAAATAAGTCTGTTGCTTGTTGACACATTAACCATCTTCGGCAGTATTCCCACTGGTCATAGCAGCTTTTCGGTCACTGATGTGGCTAAGGGCTTCTCGTCTGTTCCACTAGTCTCTGAAAGCCAACCCTTAAATGCATTCACAGTGGGGGAGCTGCAGTATCAGTGAACTAGATTACCAGTTTTCTTAATAGACTGACCATTTATTAGTAGGAACTCAGAATATCTCTCCAATCATTCAGCTCATGGATGACATGCTTCTATATACTTCAATTTAGCAAGGATTAAGAGACACATGAGAATTTAGATTGAAGGGCACGGTTAGATTACTGGGTGAAGGTCACAAAAGCTCAACAGTGTTTATCTCGGACTGTCTAACTTTATGTCTAATGCGCTCATGTACACACACATGAGATTACAGTTAGAATAAGTACTCCAGAACATTTGTATGCATTACATTTCACATTCTTTATGACCGCATTATAACTAGAGCTGTGTCTGACTCCTAGAATGTAGTGTATTTTATTCTTTGTGTTTTTAGTAAAGTGGATCTTTATGACCAAACACACCAATGTCAGAGATGATAACTTTCCCTGGCTCAGCTAGTTGTAGGCCTCCTTCCTTATCTAATCCACCTCCCTTCTCTTTTCTGTCCTCTCTACATAAACTAGCAGATTGGATGACATTCCATTGGAGATGTTTAACATGCACATATGGGTTTGGTGATCAGACATCTCTACATTACTGGTCATATAGTGTATTAAGCTGTAGAATTCGCTCTCTGAATCGTCTGTCTCAACCATCTTCTGTTTGCTTGGAAAGGTCACAGGTCACAAATTCAAATGTCAAGAGCTGATGGCTTTATGTTAGAGCACTTGTGTTTTCTAAATGATCTTGAATGAGTATAGTTCCATCCACATTGTCCTCAGAGGTATGACTTCTGCCTTTATGACTCTGCTGATGGCTATGAAAGGCAATCCAGTCACCAAAGCTCTTCCCACACTGAGAGCAGTGATACAGCTTCTCTACTCTATGGATATGGTTGTGCCGTTGGAGATGAAACCGACGAGTAAAACTCTTCCCACACTGTCCACAATAATACAGCCTCTCACCTGTGTGGATGCGCTCGTGTTGTTGGAGATGAGACTGCTGAGTAAAACTCTTCCCACACTGTCCACAGTAATACGGTTTCTCTCCAGTGTGGATGCGCTCATGTCGTTGGAGAGAACTCTGACAAGTAAAACTCTTCCCACACTGTCCACAATGATAGGGCTTCTCTCCTGTGTGGATACGCTGGTGTATTTGCAGAGTAGCTCGATGGGTAAAACTCTTCCTACAATGTGAGCATCGATACGGCTTCACTCCTGTGTGGACGCGCTCATGCTGTTGGAGATTATGCTGACAAGTAAAACTTTTCCCACACTGTCCACAGTGATATGGCTTCTCACCTGTGTGGATGCGCTCGTGCTGCTGGAGAGAACTCTGACGAGTAAAACTCTTCCCACACTGTGAGCAGTAATATGGTTTCTCTCCTGTGTGGATGCGCTGATGTTTTTTGAGATTATCACTTTTAGTAAAACTCTTCCCACACTGTGAGCAGTGGTACATCTGGAAAACACAATAAAATTATTAAAGATGTTGCTAATAAGAACCTTGGTAGAGCTACAGTCATGTGAAAAAGTTTGGGAACCCCTATAATTTTTTGTATTTTTGTTCATCATTGGCTAAGCTTTCAAAGTAGCAACTTCCTTTTAATATAGGTCATGCCTTATGGAAATAGTAGTATCTCAGAAGTGACATTAAGTTTAATGGATTAACAGAAAATATGCAATATGCATCATAAAATTAGATGGGTGCATAAATGTGGTCACCCCAACAGAGACATTACATCAATACGTGGTTGAGCCTCCTTTCACAAATATAACAGCCTCTAGACGCCTTCTTTAGCCTTTGATGAGTGGCTGGATTCTGGATGGAGGTATTTTAGTATTTTAGACCATTCTTCCATAAAAAATCTCTCCAATTCAGTTAAATGTGATGGCTGCCAAGCATGGACAGCCTGCTTCAAATCATCCCAAAGATTTACGATGATATTCAAGTCAGGACGGTGACAGCCATTCCAGAACATTGTACTTCTCCCTCTGCATGAATGCCTTTGTAGATTTCGACCTGTGTTTTGGGTCATTGTCTTGTTGGAATATGCAACTTCAACTTTGTGACTGATGCTTGAACATTATCATGAAGAATTTGTTGATATTGGGTTGAATTAATCTGATCCTCGACTTTAACAAGGGCCCCAGTCCCTGAACTAGCCTCACAGCTCCACAGCATGAAGGAACCTCCTCCAAATCTGACCAATTTGGTGTTGCAAGTTATCAGTATTGAGCAGTTACATGTATTCAAATCAGCAAAATTACAAGAGTACCCAAATTTTTGCACAGCCAGTTTTTCACATTTGATTTAATTTCATACAACTAAATACTGCTTCACTAAAAATCTTTGTTCAGAAAACACCCGAGCACTCAGATGTTCCTAGGAAATGAAAGACACATCACTGTTATCTTTTTTGTTGAAAGTACAGTAAAATTATGATGCCGGTTGAGAGGGGATCCCAAACTTTTTCATATGACTGTATATTCTCGGTTACTGATCAAGAGGATGGAGGTTCAAGCCCTAGCACAGACAAGTTGCCACTGGTGGCTGTCGGGTCCTTAAACCTCTCTGCTCCAGGGCATCGTATCATGGCTGACCCTGCACTCTACCCCCAACTTCCTAACAAGCAGGAATATGTGAAGAAAATAATTTCACTGTGCTGTGACAAATAAAGGCTTCTTCTCATAGGAGACGTAATCAACACCTTCTGAATTTAACTGCACTGTGGTATAATCTCTCTGCAATGCACTTTACTCAGAAATACCCAACTGTTAACACAGAAAAGTGCAAAGGGGCCACAGAATTCCCAGTCAAGAACTCAACATCCACATTTCACTTTATCATTTTCTATTTGATAACACTTGAATTGAAATATGTAGTGGTGAAAACCTGTTTTAACAGCTTTCTAATTTCAGATTTGTAATGTAATTCCACTGATTTCAGTCCAATTTTACTAATGCCAAAACCACTGTGACTGAATCAATCGTTCTTATGAGCAAAGATGAAAAGACAGTTAACTTAACTTACACATTATTACTCATACCTAAACATATTGAAATATTTAACATAGAGCTTAATACGTTAATAAAATTCAGAGATTAGCCACACAAAATGACTTTGCTCTGGGCATCAATGTTTTTTCAAGTTAAGCTCTGAATGTGTTTAAACTCGAGAAAATCAACATTCCCTTTCCGCATTCCAAATACACTGGAATACAGCATTACTGTAATCAACACACATTCTCTGTTAAAAAAATATTTGACCATCATTCAGGTGTGAAGCCCATGAGGACTTGTATGGAGGCCAACAGGTTGTGATTTAACGATTTCATCTCTACACAATATTACATTGCCATGATATCCAGTGATGTTTATTGCATCACCAGACCTGCCAACTATTTCACATTTTGTTTAGGAACTCATCAAAAAATGAGTACTCCATGCTACACGTTTAAATAGAATGCCACAAAACCACAACTAAAATAGAAAAGAGCTGCTGTGCAAGGAATGTACAAAAAAAATAAAAAAAAGGTTAGTTCTCTTTGATCCTCCAGATATGTTCTTTAGAAAAATAGCTGTTTAGTAATCATAGTTGCACTGAACAATTGCCAAGTAGCTGCTATGTGAAACTAAGAAAAAACTCGGATGACTGCTTTTTGTAGAACCAATAAGCAGGCTTGGGGAATAACGGAATTCAATGAATGGCGTCAGGTAATTAGGATAAAAAAAATGAACTGTGATCCATTAAAGTTACAAATAAATTTAGTAATAATGGGGATTATTTATCAGGATTGCGCGCTCTGTGTCGCTTCATAAATCGTTGAGCAGAAACATCAATTGGCCTTGCTCTACAGTATGGAAACTCTTTACAGTACACTACACAGCTGGCCTCATGATGTAACTTGTTTTAATGTGAGTAATATCATTTGTGAAAATGTGAGAAGCATGATGTTCCTGCTTAAAACATCCAAACAGTTTTGTTAGGCAGCAAGTATTGAAGCTATTTGATTCAATTCACTTGAAGAATGCTAAACTAGCCTACTCTTCTGACCCAGTAGAGCTGACAAATGATAAGTTACTCGATGTATGTTTTGCGTGTCAAGTCATTAAGTCTCCACCTCCATCCTATCACAAGTAGATCCCAAAAAAGTTGAGTCACTAATCTCAGGAATTGAAAACTAAGAGACAACTGTAAATCCTTGGAGTCAATTTCACACACTGAAAATGATTCACCTTGCACTCACTCCCAGCAAGCAAAATAAAATTAGCATCAGAGTGTTTTGTTGAGAAACAGGCAGCTAATATTTATCTTTATTCTGAATTTGTCAGTTTGAAATTTGAACAAATCATTGATTGAAATACAGACACAGTTGCAAAAAGTGTGATGAAAAAACATGATCAGCAGTAAACAATACATAATTTGGTAATGTTGGTAATGGTACATAATACAATCACCATGAGTTAGTCTGACTGTCTCATTTGATTGGCATGAGCACGTCGTGTGACAGATTATTTGATAAATAACACTAATGTAGTAATTAGTGAACTACTATTTAAGATTAGTGAAGAAAAAGTTCTGTAGTAGTGCTTAAAATGCAGCAAATAAATATATTTTATAAAAAAAATTTTAATATAAATATAAAATAAATGTTTTGCACATGTTTTTAAAGCTACACTATGTAGGAGTCCTAATTTCTATCTATGAGGTTGCAGGTTTGCGACCAACTGAATTTCCCCTCTCTCACCCCTCCCTTTCCAGGTGCATATTAGAAGGTACGGTGGCGATCAGGTGCCCGCAGCATACAATCAGAATTCCGAAATGATGTCATCATCTATCACCACATCTATCTATCCATCCATTATCTATACCGCTTTATCCATCTGGGTCGCGGGGAAGCTGGAGCCAATCCCAGCATCTTCGGGCGA
>JAQQZR010000037.1:21100752-21112381 GCA_030068235.1 Notoglanidium macrostoma | reverse complement strand
TCTGAGGAAAAAAATGAATTTAATCCATTTTGGAATAAGGCTGTAACATAACAAAATGTGGAACAAGTGATGCGCTGTGAATACTTTCCGGATGCACTGTATTATTTTGGCATATTTAAACTTTATCTGAGTATTATTAAAATTGAATACTTGTACTCTTCCTTAATTACATTGCATAGCATCCAATTATTTCAATTTAGCATCCAGTCAGGTTAATCAATGGAGAACAAAATATCAATAATTCTTCCAATTTATCATCTGCTGTGACTTTTCCACGTAACACAATGTATTCGTTGATAGTGATCTATGTGTGTTTGAATATGGATAACCACTCGACTGCAACGTTGAACTTAAGGATGAACACAAATTATGCAAAATTTCTAATTAACTTCAACCTTTTAAAAGTATATTTAATAGAAGCAATTTTACTGTTTGTCTAAACAGATGCAGTAACTTAATGAACACTGATTTAGGGATTTAGTGTGACAAGGATAATCCTCCGACTGTGCTGGCTTGGAGCTTGGAAATTCAGTTTTGTGAAAATTTGTTGGAACAAAATGGAAAATATGCAAATGATAACAATATTCATGTTCTGTATTACAATTGAAAAAAGTATTAAAGGATTCTTCCCCTTTCTGATTAACATAGTGCGCAACACCAGACACTTATCATGGATGTTTGACTGAAACTCCTCAAGAAAGATTATGCATGTTAGCTATCACTATATATTTGAAACAAATCAGTAAAATAATAAAAAAATTTTTTAAAAAGATGATACCTGTCTCATTCAGTGTGTCCGATGAATGAAAGTGTCATGTTTCATTAAAGTGGGAGTCATTTTATTAGCATAGCTGTGTCTTTTGTGAGCCCTGAAAATTCCAGAGCTCAAACAACATAATGTTTATTCCTCTCACAAACTTTTCCCACCCTTCAGCGACTAACCCATAGTTGGAGTCAGATACTTGCATAATACATTTTTCTCTTTTGATTAAGAGCTGCTTAAATAGAACAGCCACCATAAGGCAGTTTCTCATCTATGCATAATACATACCCTGTAATCTGCAGCAGCATCATTATATGCTCTGTTGCACTCTTTCAGTTTGCTCTGCTGTAAAAAAAATATATAGAAACCTAAGAAGGAAGGAAAGGATACGTCTTATACTCAACTATATCATGATTACTATTATGCTACTGTAAAATTCTAAACAACCTCCCTCTCAATGCAAGATCTGCTTCTCTCTCTCTCTCTCTCTCTCTCTCTCTCTCTCTCTCTCTCGTCTATTTCTGTAAACTCTTGTACCGCAGCAATGCATCAGGGACCAGGGCAGAATAATCTGGTTTCTGACCCCAACCCTATGTCTTTGCAGCTCATTTGAATGCAACACACACTGACTAGCTTTCTTGATTCAATTCTGTACCCTGTTCATGCATTATTTTAAAGTAAATCAGGTAGAAATTTTAATATAAGCAGCCCCAAATTATATTCTAGTGTGAAGATTTCTATAAAGCAACTTTCTTATAAAGTCCTGTTTTAAATGTACTATACACACAACATTAGGTTGAACGTTTCTGTTTAAGTCATCATATAATATACAAGCATTTTTAATTTTGCACTGCATCTAAAGAATAAAACACATGTGGGGCATGCTGTTATGGGAAAATAATCAACAATGGGGTGGTGTGATGCAAAGCACACACTATTACCAGCCCTTTTCCACTGCTCTGTCATACTGTGAAGGAGCTGTTACTATAGAAATTGTCTCATATTAGAACACAAACCTGTGATGTGTTTTCCAACCAGGACTATAGTCATAGGTGCTCTTATAGAATAAAAATGAGAAAACCTTATGAGCAATCAAAATAAAGAATCCAACAATATAGTGATATAATGATTGTAATGATAAAAATGTGGTTTAGTGTATACTATTCTGATTAAAATGTATTACTGTGTGTAACTTTAAACACATTAGTTTGTTGACTATATATTGATTAATTAGCAAATTTAACATTTCATTGCCTTTAAGCAGATGGATGAATCATTTATTATGATGCCAGTGTTTAACTAATGTTGAGTTATATATCACACGGAAGAATTCGAAGCTGCTATTTTTCATCTGTTTTTGGCTTTGGAAAATAGAGCTCTGTCAGACTGTGAAGTGTTGCTTCACAGTCCCCCAGGCACGTTTTTTGGCTGCCTTCAAATTCAAAATATGTCCACGGAGGGAGCTAGTGGGCAGGCTAAAGTGCTGAAAATCACTGATGTCATGCTGACAAAACACCACCATCGAATGAAAGGGCATGAAAATAAGGTAGTTTGAGTCTGGTTACTTGCTTGTCCCAGATGGGTAGAAAATGCATTTTTATAGGCACTTCTTTTGCACAAACTAAGTTATAACTGAGACAGAATATAATCAAAGCAGTACATGAGTAAGACTTTGCTCATCAGAGCATTTTGTTGGTTTCCAAAGAAGTTGGAAAAGCTGTCAGATGACTCACTGACTTAATGGTGAACAAGCCTACAGCCCATCTGTCACCAATCTGAATTATGATTTCATTATTCCTGCAATACTACATTGTTATACTTTCTACTCTCTCTCTCTCTCTCTCTCTCTCTCTCTCTCTCTCTCCCTCTCTCTCTCCCTCTCCCACTCTCTCTTGCTATTTCTGTAAACTTATACTGCAGTAAAGAGATCAGTGCAGAATAATGCAGTTTCTGACTCGGATCATTTGATGGTCCTCAGGGACATTCAATAACAATGAAACACGTTTTTGTCCTTGTAAATCAGAATGAATTACATTCACTGTCATTCTGTAATGTATTTGTTCATTAAAAAAATAAAAAAATAAACGCAAAAAAACCCCCCATAACTACAGTGTATCAAATGATTTTGTTTCAGTCGATAAATAATCGGGATTGGATAAACATAATATAATATGATGTATTTCCGATGTAACATGGCACCATATACATTTAAACCAATAGTTTGTAATATAATATTTAATGTTGAGAAGGAAGAAACTGAGGATCTGAGGATTTTGCCCTGACTTATCATCAGGACTCTCCCCTTTAATCTGACCCTGCTAAAGCACATACCCTGAAAAGAGTTAAACAGTTCCATACTGATGATGACAAAATTTAACTGAGTATTAAACTGATTACCTTTTGGTAGGATTAAAATATCGTTCAGTCTGGCTGCATTTGGTTAACACTTTTCTGTTCTTGCTGTTAATATCCATTAAGGGTTTTTTCGTGATGTAATGAGTCAGATTATTAACACTGCAGTTGTTATTATTTCTAGTACATGCCCATGATATTTTATAATAAATTTAGTTGGTTCTAATTCCCAAAATGTAAACAAAGTAGCAGCGTAATTGAAACCACAACAGTTTATAAAGATTCTGTAAAAGTAACATACATTATTGTTTTTATTCAATTTTTATTTATTTTATGGATTTTCCCCCATTTTTCTCCCTAATCTATTCTAGACCAATTCCCACCCATCAGTTAGCTGTCATCTGTCATATTACAAATAGCAACTGGGGAGTGGAAAGGCTCTCATGTGCTTCCTCTGAGACATGTGAAGACAGTCAACCATATCACTTCAAACTGCTGCTCATTATTGAGCAGCAATCATTATGGCCATGATTGGCTAGTGTTGCTGTGATTGACGGGGTAGAGAGAGTATGTCATCCCTACCAGCAAGAAAGCACAAAAAATTCGGACGAACATTCAAACATCAGGCACTGGTATTTTCAATACAAGGAAAGTTTCCGCATTCTCAGCGGTCTAAATATTCCATCTATCTGCTCTATCTATAATATGTTATCTGCATTTTGAAAATACCCGCATTACTGTACTGTGTTACCATGTGACTTGCATGTTGGACTGAGTTGAAGAGAAAAGGAGAAGTTTCATGGGTTGGTAAGTCCAATCATATGTTGTGAAAAGCATAGACTTTACACATGAAATGGCCTATGGGCAATATGTTAAAATAATATAAAATAATATAAAAAAGAGATACACATATTTACAACAACAGCATAGTTGGTTAAATTAATATACTTAATACTTAATTAACATGGAGTTGATGCAGAATGTGACATATGGAGCATTTGAGCATACATTTACCTGGCTGTGCAGCATTTGCTTGTGACAGAACACTGAAATTCACTGCGGCAAATAAATTGCATGCAAACATTTTTTCTCTGTGAGACTGGGTTGCTTGTTCATATTAGTATCTGTTCAGAACACATTAACTGTTCATTCTGAATAATGCAATTATATTTCCATTACATCCCTGCTGTATATAAAGTTATGCAAAAGTCGTATAGTCATATATATTGACATATATAATCCATCTTTAGTTGAAAAATCTGAACAAAGACTTATCTGTTGTGGATCCCAAGATATATATAGCATGAGGAAGAGAACTCTCCATCCACCTACTGCAAAAAGTGTGCAACTTATTTCCCACTGCACCTCTGGTAACGCTCTCCATATGGGCCTCAAGCAGTACTCAATTTGTGCTGAGCCCTGGGGAACTGGAACCACATGCACCTCTGATTTGAATCTCCTGTATTCAGGAAATGATTTCTCTCTGTTTGACTCCTCTGCAGCATGGTTAAAAAATAATAGACAAAATAAAATGAAATGTAATTTCCAATTCAGTGTGAGTATGAAATGTGTTCCCTTCCAATGGTGATCAGTTATGCTAACCAACAGCTTTCTGAATGGTGAAATATTATGCTTGAGAGCAGGTTGTGGCAGCAGGGGTGTGGTTAGAATGCCATTTGTTAAGCAGAGGAGGTATTACAGAGAACGAGCGGGTAATGAGTGAATGTCTACACCTATGTGCGGTTAATGAAAACGGATTTACTGCATATGCTCTGTGTGTCTGAGTGTGTGTGTGTGTGTGTGCGCGTGTATGTGTGTGAGAGAGAGATCTACAAAAGTGTCTTACTGTCTTTGTTGCCTGAATGGTGCCTTAATAGCTCGATGATGAAACCATTATAGTTGAGCAATGATTAAAAAAAAATTTTTAAGCAATGTTTTCCTGCATCATGTTCAATTTTCCCCCCAAATACCAAACACATTAAACAAACAAATAAACAAACAAAAACCACTAAACTTTGGTTTGGTCATCTGTCAATTTGCATAATTTGTACTTTGATTGGTCAATAATGTGCTTAGTTTGTTTACTTTTAGTTTCTCCTCCAAAAAAAAAAAAAAAAACCCCATTAAAAATCCCAGAAAAAGCATGCCTCCTTATTTGCATAAAATATGCCTGCTCAAGTTTAGGGGCTTGTTGCCTTGGTAACAAGTCTGACAAGAGCTTGTGTCAAATTGTGAACAATTCAGTCAACTCATCCAGTTACCCTATTATATTATCCTGTTGTGATGTTTAAACACATGCTCATTTACTATAGCATAAGGACTTCTTTCTTCTTTTTTGGACTGAAGCATCTACAGAATGTCATACATGAATCATTTAAACCCTTGCTATATATGAAAAATAATATAATACAATGACATTTTTTCCCTTTAATTACAAATGACATGCTTTGTACCACACAGCAGTAGGTACGTTCATTTGAATAAAATTAATGATGTACCGATGCCAAGGACGAGCAGTTCATATTAAATATTTTGCCCGTTGTCAGTGGGACACTGACTCATATCAGGCTGTGTCCTTTGTGTGGGAAGTGTGATTAAAGACTGTAATGTTTAAACACCATTTTGCATTTCATTCCAATGCTAATTTAACTTTTCTTGAAAGATTACAGAAAAAGGTATTCACTGACTTCATATATTATTATTCATACTTATAATATCATACTCATAAATATGAATAATTCATACTCATAATTATCCAACATTGAATGTTGGATGTAAAATCAGTTCTTTGTTTGCATTAAAAAAAAACAACAACCTTTGTTTAAACGTTGCATACCTCTGGGCAAGTAGAGAAGTTCATGTGTACTGATAAAACCTGGAACTTCATGAAGACAGTGATCCTGTTGACAGATTAATTGATAATTAAAACCCACTGGTGTGTGCTGTTATAGGAATAGAATCAATAACATGGTGGAGTGATCCTTTTTGGAAGGAGTCTCCAGTGTCAGTGCTTTGTAACAGACGTACAGCTGTAACTTTAAGTTTTCCGACACGTGAAAGTCGAGATACAAAAGAGGGGCTGGTAACTTTTTATAATTGCTTTAACGTTGTTTTGTGGATGTTCCACAACAATAATTGTAACTATAAATGGATAAAAACATAAAATGTGGTGTTCTTTAATAGATAATATTGATAATGTTGGCAAATTGTGAGTGTATAGGAGGAATAAAACACTTAGTGATGGACTGGAAAATAATTATCTCTGGGGTCACCATCCTGACGAAACATTGGTTATTTTCCTTCTAGTGCATGCCCTGCCGTTTGTTTTTTTTTTACTTCTTGTTTATGTGACTTTTGTAGTTTATAATGTATTTGTGTCTTGGGATGCATATTAGGCACATGGCATCACATATACATGTTTTTCTTTATCATTACCAACCTTCCATTGACAAAATTACTACCCTTAAAATAGCTACCCCTTGAAAGGTTCACTGTGTAGGATTCAACCAACCGAATGCCCTGCCTTACTCCTCCCTTTCCAAGCATGTATTAGAATGTTTGGTGGCTGTCAGGTGCCTGTAGTGTACTTCCAATTATTTACATTTACAATCTGTGCTAAATAATAAGTATGATCCTCCATTTGTCAAAATTTGGGTTCTCAAACTTGTTATCCAGCACCAGCAAACACTGATTCTTCTCTTCCTTTCTTCTTCTCTGTCATCTCTCCGGTGCTTACCGCCACTAGTTAAAGAGTGAAACGTCCAAGGTGCTCTCTAGAGGTTTGTCCGTTCTGGGCTACTGTAGCGGCGCAACATGGTGGCTCCGTAACGGTGAACCCGCTCCCTTTGTGGATATAAAGGGCTCATTCTAAGCTTACAAAAACACAATGATTCATAGTTACAGGTGATTATACACTAATAAAAACATACTTATGAATTCCATAAGTGTATTATGGAATACATACTTTATTTCTGCTAATAGAAAATCCTGAACCCTGAAAATCCTACATGATGGAACTTTAACCTCAGTAAAATCGCATGCTCACATTCAGTGCTGAGCTCCGCTACATTTGTCAACTGCTCACTTGCCTTAGTTGACCGCAGGTGATTTTTATTTTATTTTTTTTTACAAGTTTCAAAGATGAAAACTACACTCGCACCCAGCAGTGCTTACTGGCAATATTTTTGCCTGATTAAGCTCATTTTTCAGGTCTTGGACATTTGAGCCATATGTTTTGGCCGATAACAAAACAATATCTTCCCTCAAGAAGCCCCGCTTCAGGGGTTTAAAGCCTGTATTCCCTTCATTATGTTCCAGCTTGACTTTGAAAAACGTTTCTCCGTCTCTCCAATCATGGAGGACGGAGAAAGCCTTTGTAGTTCCTGTGGAAGCCTTTGTAGTTCCTGTGGTGGACCGCTGAACATTTTTGCTTGTATTTTGAGCTACTTTTTATGGACATATGAGTCTGACATGAATACATACAACTTTTCCAGCAAAGAGAACAAGCATCCAGCTTCAGGGACCTTTTTCACACAGTCCACAACAAAAAGATTCAAACAATGAGTGTTGCAGTGGATGTAGATTGCATACTTGGCCACCTACTTTACTTTAGCCTGGACTCCAGGACACCTGCCACTGGTAACTGCGGCGCCATCGTATCCTTGACCAGCTTTTCTCTGGATTCCAGCCCAGACTTCTCCAAGCAGGAATTTATTTTATTGGCTTAACTTCCTGCATTCAAGTGTTCTGCGCCCCAATATCCAAGAAAGCTCTCTCGTACCACACCATCGTAAAAGTACCGTAAGTCCATGGACATCTGCTCCTTTTTGCTCACATCTTTAGTTTTATCTGCTGTTACTGAGAAGTACTCACTGGCTTTAACTTCATTTATAATCTCGTCCTGCACCATTTCTGCCTAAGATCTCATTTTGAATGCATTTAGATGAGTACTTTGCATTTCATGGCCCCGTGACAATCTTTTTTAATAAACGGATCATGTTCACACAAAACTTGAAATCTCAACCCTGCTCATTGAGCTGTTGGTTTCATCATAGCCATGCTGCACAATATTCTGAATTTTGATGTTTTTGATTGTCATTCCCCATCATTCCGAGAGATGATGTGTTATTCTGGGCCATTCCTTTGTGTTCATGCAATGGCATCATAGCATTTACGTGTGTCTCATTATGTACGTTAAACCCACTATCTTTAAAAGTGGCCTTTTTTTCCAATTACATTATCCACTATCAGATGCATAAACACTCTTTGGGCCATCCAAAAATTCAAAATGTCTGCAAACAAACCAGTATACTGCATCCTTGGACTACAAATATTCTAAACATGTATGATCCTTGTACCATTCACCGTGGAAACATCTTCCTGCCCCTCATTGGAATGTTTTGGGAAACGCCTTCTGATATGCTCGTGTTAGTCCATCGGTTTTTAATTTAGATATATCTGAAAGGATAGAAAAGGGTGTAATCAGGACCACCATCTATTACTGTATCAATACTATACCATACCATATACTTAAAATGTCCCACTCAAGTCCAATTGCTCATTCATAGCACTGATAACCTGCTGTGATGGCTCTCGAATTAATTTCAACATGATTCAGGCCCAACGTTTACTGCACATGTATCAACCCAACAATATAGCCTGCACTAGCCTTTATCTGAGGATATAAACAGAAACTTGTTATACTGAAACAAATTTGCCAAAGCAGTGAACTAACATACCATGAGTCCAGTGCACCTGTCTGTCTGTCCATCAGCCTCATTCTCACTCTCTCCATCACTGACTTGTCCTCCCTCTCTTCCTGAATCTCTCTCTTCTTCTCCAGTGTGCTGCTCCAGTGCCTCGCTCTGCTCTTCACCTTTGTCTAACTCTCCTATGTCTCGTTCCTTCTGCTCCTCTGTCTTCTCTTCAATCTTCTTCTGTCTGAGGTGTGTTGCTCCTGTCTCTTGCTCTGCTTTTCACCTTTGTCTAAATCTCTTAAGCCTCCTTCCTTCTGCTCCCCTGTCTTTGCTTTTCTAGGTTGAAAAAAGCCTGCTCAGGATGAAAAATAATTTGTAGTTTAAAGCCAAGCCATATATTATATTTATATTATTCACATAATCAGTTTCTTGAATGCAGAGGGTATACTATGAAACGAGATAAGTGCTATGATGAGCGCGAAGCTCAGGGTGCGTTCAAATTTGGCAAGCAGGGGCAAAAGTTTATGGTTATTGCCTTTTTAATTGTAAGTTAATTTAGAGATTAAAGTGAACAATTGACAATTGACAACAAAAAAACATTCAGATTTTAAATTTCAAAGAAAAAGTCTACCAGGAATGTTCGCCTCCGTTTGTCAAACGTGAACACACTTCGGGCTTTATTCTCAGCTCAACATAGTATAGTCTCCCTCATAGTATAGTGTTAACCCCCCTCCCCGCCCACACCACCCCCGGTTAGTTAATGTAACGTTAACTAACGTGGACTGGGGCTCCTCAGAGATAACGTTGGGTATGGCAGTACTTTGAAGTACCTGAGGGCACTTATTAACTTAATAATGCGATGCGTCTAACTTAATAATGCAATATAGGTTAGATATGGAAAGAAAAAGAATAATATTGATAATAAGACAACGCAGATTCTCCCATGACCAGTCGCTGTAACCTAAAGACAAAATGATGCTAACAACTTAGTGTAACACCCCATTGAAAGTACAGTAGTAACCTAGCTAACTACATGAGCTTCTATGCCAGCAGTGCATGGGAGTTTACCGGCCAACATCAAAAACGGTCAAATGGCAGGACTGCAAGAAATAAGTGAAAACAGTGATACACCTAATAAAAGAGACGGAGTTGTATTTAAGCTATAAACTGGCTATGAAATGGATGAAAACACTTTACCTGTCACTGCGCTGAGGGCAGCAGAGCAGCATGAGTAGTCAGCTTGAGGGTTGAATCTTTAGAACGCCCTCTCTGCTGGTGGAATTTCCAGGGCCAGGTCGGCAGGCGAAACCATTTTATCCTAATTTAAGGGTTGTGTGTGAATTCTAAACAGGTGAGTTGAGACAGTGGCACCAACTTCTACGGAGATATCATTAACTTTCAAATCCATATCAATATATTATTGACTAGCCTACAAAGATTGTGGCAGCTGCCACCTCTTGCCACCCTGTAGAACCGCCCCTGTGTACATGGAAGAACGAGCAAAACCTGAGGATCAAATGCTGGACGTGGAGATATCAACACTGCATTCTGCACACTCTACATTCTACATTCTGCTCTAATCTTTGGATAGTACAGAAACTCTGCAATTCCATCCACCACATCTGGCTCCATTTTCTTTGAAAACCTTTGAAGAAAAAAAAGAACTGTATATCCATGGATTTAAATAAATTTAGCAGTGGATGAGAGCAGATTCCTTCCGAGAGATTTAAAGTCTCATATCACTGATGTGTTTGACACACTGCGGTTTGCTCTTCACATCACTCAGTTCTGCCCCCAAGATAATGTGATGTATCACTAATGATAGGTCAAGGCTCATGTGAGGGGCTCAACACACACACACACACACACATGCACACGCACACATACACAAAACATGTAGAAAGTATAGCAAAGTCTTCTCTCGCAGATGCTTTAATGAGTACGGTGGCATAAATTAGATAGGAAGGATATTAGAATCATTCTGCAGATTTAGAAATTTTTGCATAATAAACACAGCTAACACTCAGTATGTCTCGAAACTGGAAGCATATGCAAAGAAAATGGCAATGGAGTTGTAATAATGGATATAAAGGAAGGCCATTTGGATTACCAATTTTCTTCCATTTCTTCCAATTCTTATTCACTGTCACACAACAGATACCAACTGGAAAGGGTGAAGAAAAGTATGAGCTTCCTGTAATACACATGAAGACTAATGCTATGTCACAGGGCAGCTGTGCAACTCTTGCACAAACTTCCGATGTCACAGACATCCACGGTTGGCTAAAGTCCCTGTGATTGACAGAGGTAAGCATGGTCAAGTTTCATCTTATTTTGTCATGCATGCGCTTTTCTTGGGCCAAGTTTCAGAGTTGGATATCATCCAGTGCTGCTCTCACATCTGGGCAGGAGAGAAAATTACTTTTTTACTATACTTATTACAATAAGTGTAAGTATTATTTTCGCATGGTTAAGCATTACTGGAGTCTTGCTGAAATGAAATAATTGTACTCTTACTTAGAGAGGCTTATTTCCAAAACCTGCTAATCCCATTTTAGTACAATCAGAGAAAAAGCTCAATTTCAGTTTACAGTTCCAATTTTATAGTTCCAGTTTCAATATTCGTGCTAAGGTGGACCTAACTGACATTCATATAAATAAAAAGAGATATTTCAGAGACATGGGTTCGATCCCCGGGTCACCCAGGGTGCCTTTCTGTGTGGAGTTTTCATGTTCTCCCTGTGCATGCGTGGGTTTCCTCCGGGTGCCCCGGTTTCCTCCCACAGTCCAAAGACATGCAGATTAGGTCAACTGGCTA
>JAQQZR010000037.1:21085114-21100652 GCA_030068235.1 Notoglanidium macrostoma | reverse complement strand
CATTCACACCTATGGGCAATTCAGAGTAGCCAGTTGACCTAATCTGCATGTCTTTGGACTGTGGGAGGAAACCGGAGTACCCGGAGAAAACCCACGCATGCAAACTCCACACAGAAAGGCACCCTGGGTGACCCGGGGATCGAACCCAGGACCTTCTTGCTGTTTGGCGACAGTGCTAACCACCGCACCACCGTGCCGCCCGGTAAGTTTTCATTGGTGTATGAAAATAAGAAGAAGATGAATGAATGAAATAATAATTACAGTGATTTAGCAAGAAAGTTCAATATGTAGTACATGCAAATTTATTAACACAGCACAGTACAATCATTCATCACTTTTTTTGGAGAAAGAGATCAACCAAGAGGAGACATTGTGTGCCTGCAGTAATGCATATAACGTTAAGGACATCTAATTGTTTCTATGGCAGCAACAAAGTAAAGAAAAACTTACTTTACTGGAAAATAAACATATCTACACTTTATGAACTTGAGAACTCTAGAATAGCATTAAAGAATGCTATTCATTATACATGAGCTTATTATAAACATTCATATTCTTCAGAATTTAGCCATGGTGACAGATTTGCAACCTGGAAGATAAATAATTTAATGGTTTCTGTATATATAATGCCACATTTGAATGGAGTGGAATGCTCAAATGGATATAAATCGCACATTGACCTTTGGATGAGCTGACACAATTGCTGGGGTCACTAATGGGAAAATTAGGTGAATTATAAATGCTTTCAGGTTGAATTGCCTGCGCGTTCCTCAATTAGAGTGTCCATGTGGGAGAGATTGAGCTGTGATGGAGCTTTGGGGAGTGACTGAGAGCTTCGAGAGGCCACTGACTGCTCCCAAGGCCAGGCTTAATAAAGTGCTATTTAAACAGATGAACCCATCTTTCAGTTAGACTCCTCTCACAAGCTGAACTGCAGGGGCAAAAAAAAAAAAAAAAGTTTTCAACTATTCAGTAGGGGAATTCTATTGAATAATGCATACTGCACTTTGGAATGTGGCAATTCTTTTTTTCTTTTTTTCTTTTCATTCTTAAAAAAATTTCCCAAACATTTCAAAAGCCATTCAATTCTTACTAGTAATTAAATTTTATCTAATTAAATTTAAACACAGTTGAATCGGAATATATTACTTCAGGACAAACTTCACTTAAGGTTTTTGCTTTTTTAATCATTTATATTGTGCAGTGTGAAAGCAAAAGTATCAATTAAATTCAGATTCAGACTCAGCAAAATAGGTCAATGGGTACAAAAGCTCCCTAAATCAGGAACCATGAAACAAGCTCTAATCAAAACACTAATCAAGGTGTGGAATTGCCACAGACACATCGGTGTATGTAAAGGGTGTGTGTAATTGCAGGCAGGTGAGTGTTGTTGGTCATCAGACTGTAAACAAGGAACAGCTTGTTCATGCAGGACATGTGATGAGGTCATGGGCTGAGGATTGGGTGCAATCATGAGTATTGTGTACAATTGGGGTAATGATGTTTGTCATGCTGACTGCTCAAGACTGGAACGAGCAGAACGCTGAAGAGTGTTGTGAACTGCATTTAATGCAATGTCAGACAAAGCAAATATTAATAAACAGGCACTTCGTTAATTTCATTATCTGTTGTCACGTGATTAGCTTTAAGCTGCTGTAATATGTTTGGACATATTGTTTCTGCTAACGAGGTTCAAGTGTCATCCTCTGCAGCTGAGCAGTGATGAAGTACCATACATCACAATCATACCTGATGAAAATGAATATAATTATTCAACAGTAATGGTTTCATTATTGATTATTGATACTTATATATGTATGGTTTTTTTTGAACGACAGCACAGAGGCTCTGATCATGGCAGCACAAGAACAGCCGCTAAGCACCAGATCTGCAGAAGCAGGGGTCTACCACACTAGACAGGACCCAAGGTGAAGTATGAAGTGGTTCCAGTGGTAATAGGAGCATCAGGAGCTGTGACTCCCAAACAAACTTGGAAAGTGGCTCCAACAGATCCCAGGTACAACAACCGAGGTATCTGTCCAGAAATGTGCAGAAACAGCTAAGATATTATCAGATACTAGCAGAACCATCTAATTCCCAGGCCTCTGGTAGAGGACCTGAGGTTAAGGAAGACATACACACATGCAGCCCTCCAAGTAGGGGAGGTGAGAAGAAGATATATACTATATATATTAAGACAACAAAGACAGTAGGACACTTTTGTAGCTCTACTTACAAGAAGTGCTCTCTCTCTCTCTCTCTCTCTCTCTCTCTCTCTCTCTCTCTCTCTCTATCATTATTATTTAACCATGTCCATTAATTCATTACTGGTAGTCCATGAAATAATCTACCTCATGCTGCACTGGCCCCTCTGATTGGCTATTTTGGGCTTCACTAGCGCAAACAAAATGCACAAAATATACTTCCTAATCTAAGTCTAAATCTAAACCACATTGCCTCTATCTAAATCTGATAAATATTCCCAAGGACACTAAGAGATTCAATGTAAAACAAGCAAACTTTTACTAGAAGTATATTATAAGACAGGGAGATACACTGAAACATATGGGTATAAATTATTGGCACCCTTTATGAACATAGGCTAAAACCAATATGCTATATATAATGAATAATGAGTGATTTGGCTACACATTTAAGCTAAACATCGCTTAAATATATATACGGAGTCATCGCTTTTATTTTGTTTTTGTTTTGAACATCAATTCCATGTTTTACACATTAAACCTATTGTGTTTTTCACATATTCTAGGCTGAAGAAATGCTTTTATCCTCACATAACATACTTTCTAGGCATCTTAATTTCTAACGCACATAATATTACTGTATTGAGTTATTGAATATGTCAAGTAACTGAGTTGTGCTCAAGCTAGCTAGACACTGACATCTGGATAAATATACTGATGGTTCATGAACGTCCTCATCACCTCGCATCAACTGCTACTATTTTTGGTCCAATGAAAGAAAGAGGAAGGGAAGACGAAGCTCAAAAGTTGGTGTTGGTTATTATTATATTTTTTTAATGCTATCTCTATGAAAGCTTGTTACCAACTGAAAGGCGTTATTCACTGGAGTTAGCATTCACTGGAGTTAGCATTCACTGGAGTTAGCATTCACTGGAGTTAGCATTCACTGGAGTCAGTGAGCTTGCTAACAGTCGGAAGCCAGTTCACATTAATGCAATTAATCGTATCAAACCGTGCTAAATTAGACAATTTTATTAACATTTGACATACTAACTGCCAAAAACTAGTATAAGCTTGGTACATTGTTCTAAATTGTTCCAATATCATTAACGTAGCTAGCTAGCATATTAGCTTTGTAAAAGTTGTTAAAGAAAAGTTGATATTTTGCTAGCCGGCTAGGTTAGCTGTTAGTGGTTCATGGTGTCTTAATTTAGTATAGTCTATTAAGTTGTTCGCTCATGTTATGTTTGCTCTTTTTCGTCTTCAGGAGTGAGTGAAATATTTGCGAAAAGACAAGTTAGCTATGTCATAATATTGAATGGTATAAGTATGAGTTTTGAATGCTATATTCATCTCTGACATGTAAATTTCCCCTTTGGGTTCTGGACTACATTTTGCACTGCATTGACATGAAGCCTTTATCACCTGCAATCAATCATTAATTTTTAGATGAACTATTTTTACCTTTTTTAACTTTATTAAGCATAAGTGTAAAATCAACTTGTTCATCTGTCTGCCTCCACCGTTGCTCCGAGCAGCAGCATTGCAAGGAATTTTAATGATATGACACCCAGTGGAGAAATTAGAGCAGATATAACAGTGGAATGTGCAGGATTATTACAGGCTGGGGCTGGGAAAAGGTGGTTCTAGAAAGTAGATCAATGTGCTAGCATAACCCTGGAAGAATGGAAGAAGTTAAAACTTTTAGACTTATGGTGCCATTAGCTAGGTAGTGTTATATAAGCAATATGGCACAAGGGGGAGTGCTGCTGTACTTGAATATCAGCATGGCTTTGATTTGGTTGCAGGCAAGGGTGCCATAGCTGATCACAGCTGTGCTAATATTCAGTACAACAGCATGACCTCGAATGTGATATTGTTTTTATATAACAGTTCAATAAAAAAGTGTGGCCAAATGTTCTGCTTATTATTGCTCTGATAGCGGAAATAGCTGGCTATCTAGCTCATATCGATTTGAACTTTAAAGGTGGTTCTGGTAAAATTGCCGTCCATTCTTCCTTTTCCTTTTAAGTCAAAAGTCATATTATAATTTGCCGTGTCTGCCTATGAAGTCACTAGCATTCCCATAGTAACAAGTTTGAATGAGGCAGTGGAATATTACATGGAAAATTGTGAAATGATTGCGAAATTGTGTAGCTGCTATACAGTAGACTTGTATAGCAGACACTCCACAAATGTGTGTAGTTATTTAACAAAGGAAATATATAATTATTGATATGGTTAAGGACAGGTGTATTTATGATTGATGGAAGAGTCTTTAGTGGCAGCTCTTTTTTCTGGACAGATAACTTTGCTAACTGGTTCATGTGTAATATGACAAGCTGAACTTTTTTTTCTCATTAACTTCAAGGAAGAGTAAAAAAGATACATAAGTGATAACAGGAACTAACTTGTTTTAGAGACATTCCACAACATCAACTACAAATAGATAAAACATGCAACGTGTTGTTCATAAATAAGTTAAAGATTGTAATTGTTGGTAAATTGCTGTGGTATAAGATGAATAAAACACTTGAGGATATGCTGTTAATAATAATCAACCTTGGTGAGGTAAAAGCAACACACCACTCAAGTGTTTCGTTTATTACATAAGCAAATTAGCATATTAGCCAATTATTCTCTGACAGTTTACGGCTATGTTCTTGGTTTGGCCTAATAACTACCTCTAACAGATGTATTTGAATCCCCAGGCTTGAGGTTTGAAATCTTTTTTTATATGACGGTATGCTTTTATATCATATCATGTCATATGCTATAATAAAAGACTTCAGAGTAAGAAGCATCTGTGTCTCCTTGCTCTATGTATCTTCTTTTCTCCATCCTTGGATCCTCTGAGTGCATTTAAAGAATTTATAATGTCATCATTAATTCGCAATCCTCTCACTGTACATTAAGCAGATGGATGAGCTTCAATGAGCTGACATTCCTTCATCTATTGTCTGAACAATTAGTACATATTAGGACATCCATAATGGTTGAGCGATGTAGGATCGAAGAGCAGAGGAGGTGTAAAAAAAAAAAGAAAAAGGAATCATGAAATATATCGCACTTTGTCAAATAAGTGCCCACGCAAGTCCATCAACTATAATATGTGGAAAAAAATAAACTCTTTCATTTATTCATTCATCTTTATTTTATTTTGGTCAGGAATTCTGTGGATCCAGAGCCTATCCCAGGAACTCACCCTGGACGGATGGAAAGCCAGGGCAATTTTGAGTTACCAGTTGACTTACTGGCTTGTTTTTGCATAGTAGGAGAAAACCAGAGAACCAAGAAGAAACCCACATGGACAAAGAGAGAACATGCAAAACTCCACAGACGGTAACCTGAGTTCAGAATCAAATGACGAACCCTAGAGCTATGAGATAGCAAGACAAGCCGCTGTGCCGCTGTGAAAGCTCCTCTATCTGATATGGCGTTTGGAATTTTATCTAGGAAATTCAAGTCCTGCTGTTTGGCACTTTGACGCATCCATGCTACAGTATGTGTTAGATTGGATTTAATCGCATGACTGGGAAACTAAACAGCAATTTTCCATGTGTTACTATACTCTCCAACTGTCTGCTTTCATCCTAGCCTGCGTTTAACCCCAAACTATGAGACAACATGATCTAGAAAGTGTGAAGAACAAATAAATAATCAGGCCACTTGAAGAGCACATAGCTGAAAAGGACTTTTTAAACCAATGAAGAAGAAGAAACTGACAATACATATAATAAGGTAATTTACCTAATTGACTCATTTATTGCTCTGTGCATGAACCCGTGGGAGAATAGATGATATAAAGCACGCACTCCTCAGACAGCATGTTAAAAGGAATGCCACGACACACTAAAGGAAGAATGCGTGATGGAAACCGCATCTGAAGAGATCCTGAGGCTTATTTGCACTAAGATAGAAATCTCTTTAGCAAAGCCACAAGCCAGGTAAATTACTCCACTATACTCAAGTGCTATGGAGGAACCTGCTTTGTGGAAAATAAGATGCATCGATAAGTCGAGAAAAAAGAAAGAAGGGAAACTTCTGTCTACACTCTCAAGCACTTGCACTAAAGTGGCAGATTGAAAGGCCTTTGAATGTCCATAATTACGAGATTAAGTTACGTGGAAGACAAAGCGGACGTTCTTATGGTAAGAAAAGCACCCTAATGTCAGTCACCTAGATTTCAAGGTCAAGGAGTGAGCTTGTGTGAGCTTGAAATAGATTCCCAATGCATTTCCTTTTGGCTGATATTCCTTGAAGAGTGAGTGACTTCCAGAGCTTCAGGTTCAGCTTTAGGATCAACATTTTCTGGAGGTTCACGCTGCGGAAATGTGACCCACTTCACAGTTACGTTTCTCTTTCTCTATGTGAGCTCTTGTCGTCCTTCTCTGTTGCTTCTCACTAATTACTGAAAAGGCGTATACTCACCTTTCACTTTATTAGGAATGCTTGTATAACTGGGCAAAACAGGCAGACATTTTCCAATCTCCAATCCAACTGTCGAGTTTCGGTGAACCTGTGTCCATTGTAATGTCTGATTCCTGTTCTTGACCGACAGGTGAGGACCTCAGTGTGATCTTCTGATAAACTCAGTGAGATCCACTGCTTAAATGTCACCTTGAAGAGCATCTACAGAGGCGTTTGACGCTCATCGAGGTCAGCGTCTCTGTATTTTCTGACTCACACATCTGAACATGTTTCAAGGTGAGCTCATTTTCATCTTCCATTTTCTTAAAAAAAATCTTTATAAGTCATTCGGAAATCATATTTATATTCTGACCTGGAAATACCAAGGTAAAATAAAATTCTTAAAAGTCTCATTCCTTTCTTCTTTTATTTGCACTTATACTTATGCGGACAGTCATAATTGGATTCCCAGGTATGTGAATGGGTTTTGTGCTGGAAATTTCCAGAACTATTTATTATATTGCATATCATGATTCAGATGAAGATAAGATAAGAAAGGAATAATGTATAGCGAGCAGGCCATTAGTGAGAAATAAATCCCAACAGGGAGCTGCAGGAGCACGACACATAGCGGAGGTGACTTGAATCACCCTGAAGGTGTTTTTTGCACAATGATGACTGTCTCGCTGTACATTATCCTGCTTATTACATGGCTGCTTACCAAAGAAATGAATAATTTGACACGAAATATTAATTCAAAAATGATTTTCTAGCTTTCGCTGAAAAGATCTGCATCCATAGGAACTCTGTAGCCTTCTTAAGATCAGCCTACTCAGTGTTATAATTCACAATAAACTGAACATTAAAATTCATATTAGAAAAAAATCTTCCATGGTGTTTTCTGATGGAGTAACTTCATTATTTATTTATTTATTTGTTTATTTGCCACAGGGTGTTGCGAATGAGCTGAAGTTGTTAATTTGATTACAAATGAACAGAATTTACCGCACTTCTCACTGTGGATTGATATGATTGGACATGTACCTCCAGAATCCATGATCATAACTGTTTCTATAGCGACGGTCTATTATTCACAGCAGTGTTCGAAATCAGAATCAAACATTCAGAAGCGAAACAAATCACTTTAATTAGTAAGGATTAAAACACAATGAGGTGTGCTGTTTTTTTTTAAAATTTATTACAGTTTTAATTATATTTATACCTTTTAAAAGACTGACACGTCATACTTTTTTCCTTTTCCGATACTTTTAATGCTGGGGAACATCTATGAGACAAACGTCACTTCCTGTTATCACTTATTTTATAGCAGGTATAAACAGTCATGCTCTCACCAGCCTGTCTTTTTTAATGAGATAAAAGTAAATCTCATCTTTTCATACTACAGAGAAAATGGAATAATTCCTTCGTCCTGAAGACTATTCCTGCGGTGGAAAATTTAACCTTAAAATTTTAAGGCACAATATTATTAATTGATTAATTAATTTTTGTGTATTTAGTGTTGGTCTTGAATAGTTTGTGTGTGTGTTTACGGCTTAAAACATGAATTTCAGCATGACGTATTGTGATTACGTCAAACTGTCTGAAAGTACCGCTGGATTTATGATTTGTTTGACTACAGATTACAACTTGTAATTCCCAACTTCCTACCAGGAAAAGGTAAAGAAGATTCCTCCTCAGCTTGAATTCCCTACGCATCAACTTTAGGTAGTTTTAACAACTGTTCCTTCTCAGTTTACAGAGTGCTGGCAAATCAGCATGGCTGCATACAGGATCTGAAGTAAACAAAGTGGAACGTCTTACCTGTGATGTACCACTTACATGGTACTGTAAATCAAACGCTTAAGCCGATATGGAACAAAAAATTTGGGCTTAAGGTTCAAGGTCAGTATTGTGCATAACTGAGATGTGTCTATGTTTTTTCATCAATCTCCGCCCACATATATTGTATTATATCGTCATTACACGCACTTTCCTCAACTCTGAATACATCCTGTAACCCGTATTTGGAGAGAAGTTAATTACTATTCTTGTGCAGTCTAACAGCCTCATTTTCGCACCCAAAACCTTCAAATTCACTCACAACTTAACAGGCAGTTAAACAAGCACATCCTATTTAAGCAGTCAGGAAAGAAAATGCTTGTGAGGTCCATTTACGGTTTCCAGCAGATCAAGTCAGATCAAGGCAGAAAATCTTTACTTTGATGGCGGATCAAATTCTCGAGTTTTACCACTAAGCAGAGCTTGTGTTTCTTCCAATTAGCTGTTACAAGTCGAGCAGCTAACATTGATCATTTCAAATTTTCTCCATTGCACACAGTCTTAAATCTTCTCTCTCTCTCTCTCTCGCTCTCTCTCAGATGTCTACATTTATTTCATGTGACTAGTTGACAGGCCACAGGGCTTTCTGTGTGTCATGAGGGAACTGCTAATAGCTGACTGTTTTCTGGGTGGATGGCCTGGCAGCACTTCCCCTGTGTATATGGCCCTTCTGCAGTGTTTCAATGAATTTTTATTTCTTGCCTGTAGGCCAAAACAAAAGGGCATATTGCAGCTGTATGAAAAATACTAACAAAATAAAATTCAGAGTGGCAGCAGACAGTTCAACAAAGATACAGTTGCACAGGTCTGACACTCTTTTAAAGCACCAGTAGTATTATCTGCATATCTACTGACACATCTTGGTTCGAAAACGCAGCAAAAATGCAGTCTTCTGGCTGAAGATCGGACAGGCAAACTTCAGAGAGTCAACATGAGTCAACAGCAACTCAAAGCTAACTTACTAACAACAAATGCAGTGTGTCCTTGCCCTTCATCATGCTGTTGATGTGTAAGTAATCATGTCAAGTGTGGCTCACATCCTGCTCTTGATCTAAACCCAGAGAAGTGAAGAGATAATGGGCGGCTTTGTGCTCTGCCTTTCTTTTGTCCGTTTACTCAGCAGACACCTCAGTGATAATCGCACATGACAGAGAGGTGATGAGACAGAGGAGTGTTTGCCTCGTCTGTATCCTTTTGTCTGTTTGTCTCCCTGTTATCATGGCATAACTTTCTCATTCCTACAACAACCCGAGTGATCTAACGCTCTACAGAGTGGGACAGAATGACAGCAGGCCAGGCCCGGCTGGTAAACTCATGGACCAGAGATTTTCCACAAGAGGAAATGTGAGGCCCTGTGACCTGGACAATTTCATGGGTATTGCAAGGAAAACAACATATTGAAAGTGAGTAAGTTTCAGGTGAAATCCCATTAGCAGCAGTGTTCTTTGAATACTGGATTGAATTGCAAAATGGAGCTCTTTGTATTTTTATGCAGGTATAGTTTCAGGATTATCGCAGTGTGACTAACCGCCTGGTTAATATTAAAGGTCTACTTAAACTTTCAACCATCTGAATGCCCCTCCCTTACTAAGCGTGTATTAGAATGTATGGTGGCTGTCAGGGTCAGGGTTCACACTTCCTTGCTTTTCCTCATACTAAATAATAAGTATGATCTCTATTTTCAGAATTGGAGTTCTCAAACTTGTTATCCAGCACCAGCAAACACTGATTCATCTGGTTTCTTCTTCCTTTCTTCTTCTTTGTCTTCCTTCTGGTGCTTCCTTCCGGATTCTTGCTTCTACTTGTAAAATTGAGAAACGCAGAAGGTGCTCACTAGATGTTTGTCCGTTCTGGGCTACTGTAGCGGCGCAACATGGCGGCTCCTTGCAGGTGGACCCGCTCCCTGTGTAGATATAAAGGGCTCGTTCTCGAGTTATAGTTACAGGTAATTATACATTAATGAATTCCGTAAGTATATAATGGAACATATACTTCATTTTTGCTAATGGATACCCTCAAATTATTGTTAAAATGTTAATGTTAAAAATGAGACATTGTTGACATAGTGTTAATGTCTGATACATGGGATTTAGTAGTGAGTATTGTCTGACAGTGGTTGTTGATGGACAGGTAGCGTTCATTGTTCTCCACTGACTGACTCCTGACTGGTGATATGATAAGAAAATACTAGCCTATTGTTTTTGCCTCCAGGAAATACTTGTAACTTTTCACTTTGAATGTCTTTTTTTTCCTGGTGCACAATACAAAAGCAATTCTTACACATGCAGTTGTAGGGCTAATGACTAGCAGCTACTACCTGGAAGAGTATGTGGTGTCTCTCATTCTGCATTAAAACAACATAGAATGAAGCGTTTATACTTTTTAGAAGTGGAAAATATCGCATGTATTTTTTATGCACCACTGTACAGAGTTCTGTTTGCTTAAAATATATATATATATATATTTTGACTAGGTTTTGAGGGTGGCTTAGTGGTGTGATGGTTAGCACTGTCGCCTCACAGCAAGAAGGTCCTGGGTTCGATCCCCGGGTTACCCAGGGTGCCTTTCTGTATGGAGTTTGCATGTTCTCCCCGTGCATGCGTGGGTTTCCTCCGGGTACTCCGGTTTCCTACCACAGTCCAAAGACTTTTTGAGCGTGTTGGCCCTGTGGTGGATTGGCGACCTGCCCAGGGTGTACCCCGCCTCTTGCCCGAAAAGTCTGCTGGGATTGGCTCCAGCTTCCCCCGCGACCCCAACGGATAAAGCGGTATAGATAATGGATGGATGGTACTGGGTTTTGCACACTGTTATAGCACTATGGAAAGGCTGTTAAATAAGCTTTGCTTGGAAAGTAACCAGCTTAAAATGGATTACATTATGCACAGGAGCCAAAATGATCTCTATAAATACATCTAAATATGTGAACATGCTTACTGAGGAAAAAAGATGCAGCACATGTGCATATATAACGCTGAGGAATACTAAAACATCTGCGGAATATTCATTATAAAGGTATATATGTCATCTGTGTGTGTGTGTGTGTGTGTGTGTGTGTGTGTGTGTGTGTGTGTGTGTGTGTGTGTGTGTGGTGGTGGGGGTATTAAGGGCAGTGATTCCATCATTTAGTTTGCTCCATTGCTGAAAATTATTGAGGTATTTTCAAATTTTCAAATATGAGACTTTTTAAATGTCAAGCTATTGTGAATCTCCTTACTGAACGTAATTAACATGCTCATGTGTTTATTGAATGTCGATAATTGCCTGACATAAAGAAAGGATAATTATTGAAGCTCAAACGTTCTCTTGCAAAATCTTGGGAAATCTTAATGAATGCATAGGAGTGTTAGTGTGTGGTGCTGTTACTAGCTGTGGAAATAAATAGCACTCAAGTAAAAAAAAAAAAAAGAAGAAAGTGTATGGATGCATATTTTTGTAAATACCATACATTATTTAGAGAAACGAACATTTGGAGTTATAGAAAAACAAGAAATAACAAGAAATCAGTGCTGTGATGAAGCAGAGTTTCTTATCACCTTTAAAATCAATTATTTTCAAATAACAGTGATTCCTAGTCTTTCTTCTTCCTTGTCTTTCTTTCTTCTTCATTGTTGTCATTCCGGTGCTTCCTTCCAGATTCACGCTGCTAGATGTCACGCTTTCTAGAGTTTTGCCTTTTCTGGGTTACTGTAGCGGCGCAACATGGCGGCTCCGTAAGGATGGGCACGCTTCCTATGCAGATATAAAGGGCTCATTCTAAGCTTCTGAAACGACAATGATTCATATTTACAGGTAATTATACACTGATGAACACTCACTTAGGAATTCCATATATGTATTAATCATTGTTCATTGTTCATTTGTTAAAGACATTCCAGAAAGTTCTGTTGTAATTCCATGATCCGCTTCACAATGCATGTTAAACTTTATAATTAATACGTGATTGTCGGAAACCATTAACCATTAACTCATGTTGAAATAGACCAACATGTGACCAAGAGAGTGATGCAGCGGCACTTTAGTCTGTGCTCATCATCTGTACACTTGCCACTGCACTCGTCATCTCGCTAACTAGCCAAGCCGAGACTCTGCTGTAACGCAGTGCAACAGTGTCGTAGAGCTGCATTGCATTCTGGAACGTTGAGTCCAGGTGTCTTCCCTACTACACTGGATTTCTCACTGATATGATATTGAACACCAGTAGAAAATGGAAAATGAAATAAGAAGCTTTTGCTCTTTTTTGTCATCGCCATTGTAACACTAATTATTCAAAAGGCCAAAGGAAAACAAAAACCCACACAAACCAATAATTTAGCACCAGATTCGCTAAATACATTCAATATAAACATATTTAATGTGTTCCAGAGTAGAAGTTTCCTTTAATCCTTCACTTTTGTGAATTCTCACAAAGATCCCATCATGTCAAAAATAAC
Source organism: Notoglanidium macrostoma (assembly GCA_030068235.1). NCBI lineage: Eukaryota > Metazoa > Chordata > Actinopteri > Siluriformes > Auchenoglanididae > Notoglanidium > Notoglanidium macrostoma. The sequence goes on along the minus strand of JAQQZR010000037.1, from coordinate 21,087,769 downwards.
AAACAAAAGACTTTTATTCCTGATCCACAAGCTTCTCACTTCCTTGCTGTACATGTATCCAGCTTCTTTGTGCTTGTTGGCATTTTGTCATAGTCCACTGACAGAAACCTTTGAGACGGAACACCTTCAGTGTACACCTCTTTCACATCACATTTCCTCCCGTGTCTAAGGACAAGGCCACAGTGTGACATCTCTGCTCCACTTCACTCTCGCAACACTGCAACATAACAGTGGCTATTTCAGAGAAAATCGAACACTCTAGCCCATTTATACATCCAAGAAAAAGGTCCTGATGCTGAGTCCTAACGTTTTCACAACCTCATAATTTACTGACTGCATTACCTGAATCAATGCTGAATTAGAACGCTCCATCCAAGCAGAACACAAGCCAATATTGCATTGTTTGTGCATCAGATTGTGTTTGTATGCAATTATTTTGGAAAATGAATGTGCATTGTCATATTACTATGGGAGGAAAAAAACTTTTTTTTTTAGTGACGCCTTTACCAAATCATCAATTCGCAGCAAACGCAAGGATCATTAAGCACAGACATGTACAGCAGCAAGGTACTGAAACATCCTTAAATACATTTCCTATCAGGAGTGTATAGCAATAAAAAGAAATAAATTGTGTAGGGAGTATTTCTACATTTAGTTGAGTATAAATGTAATTTGGCTACATTTACGCTGATAAATTCCTCCTGACACTTTAATTACTTACCGCAATATTAAAAATTTCCTACAGTTGCATGCATCCCTCCAGCTATCCAGTCACTGATATTTTCTTTTTCATGAAATCATGCATTGAGTATTATATGCCTTATACCACATCACTGGGCAGTATGATTGTTTTTGATTATTTTGATAATGTCCTTTTTATAATAAGTTATTGTTTCCAAAGTAACTTATACTACACATGGACTTGTATTCCCCAGGAATGTTCCACATACTCTAAGGCTAATAATAGCCAGATTAAAAATTTGTGAAGGAGTCGCCAGTGTCAGTGCTATGTAGCATTCAGTAAGTTTTCCTCCATGGGAAAGTCTTCATGACAAGGCAGTTTGCTCTCCTTTAGAATAGAAATTAAAAGATTATAGGACCTAACTTGTCTCATGGATGATCCACAACATTAACCATACCTATGTAAGTGCAAAAGTATGACATGCTGTTCATTAATAAATGATAAATTATAAATGTTGTCAAATTGCTGTAGAAAAAGAGGAACAGAACACTTCGGGGTGTGTTTTTGGAAAATAACGAACTTCAGCATGGTAATGATAACACTGCTTGTCGTCAGCCTGAAAACACCACCTCATTGTTGATTACTATGTAGTATTATATGTATAAGTGTGGATTAACACCATGTTCTCACCTCACCCGCAAACCCTATCCGAATCATTTTCTAATGAGTTTCATTTCTCTGGAATATTATATATATATATATATTTTTTTATATCTTTACCTTTAGACAAATATCTTTTTTTTTTTTTTAAATATCAAAATTACTTGTCTTATTTCTTTTTTTTTTCTTGGATAGTCTGGGCTCTAATTAAATTAAACATTCTCTGACTATCACAAAACTTCACTGGTACATGACTTCTGTATTATGTTTCTTTCAAGTGTCCTACATCTAAAAAATATAGAGATTAACCATTATAAGGGAAAGCTCATATGGACATGAGAGAGAGAGAGAGAGAGAGAGAGAGAGAGAGAGTCAGTTCTGGGTCAGTAGTAATTCGGCTCTGATTTGTCCTCCGTAATCGTAAAAGCTTTCTCATCACTATATTGTCAGCTCCCCTGACATCCGTCTCGTGAATCTGCCGTCTCACCTACACCTATCACATGATATACATCTTCATCAAAGATTACTCCATCCATTTGATGAAATGCTCACACTTTACAGCAGTGAAATCTGAAAGCTGGTCTTGAGTTCCTTTTTGCTCATCTCAGTGTAGATTTATGGTGAGACAGGAAGAAGTGTTATGACAGCTTAAATAATGTCATTTAAAGACATATGGACAAAAAGGCTCTCTCTCTCTCTCTCTGCATAGATCACTCTATAGTCTCATAACAGACAATGTTGCAAACTATGCATAAAAAGAGGTAGTAATAGCTATTTAATGGGCTTCTACTTGTCTGAAGTCCTTAATGTCAACCACAGTGGGTCACCCAATGCATCAGGGAAAAAATGTCCCAAGAGGTAGAGGTGGAACCTGTGATTGCAGTATATATACATTTAGCAAAGCACACAAACCTGTCAGGAGTAGCGCTTATGTCAAGACAAGCAATCACAAAAAGGTGTTAGCTGCTATGTCTTTCTTACAGAAACACACACACACACACACACACACACAATGGTTGAGTGATACAATCGGGTTGCCCAGGTAACAAGGGACCTGCGTAAATTGCCTTATAGTGTCACTATGTGCCCCATTTCTTTTTACATGCAGCCTGTGACAAGAGTACATGCCAAGCAATAAAAAACATCAATCAACCCTATTCAGTATTTTACTGAGAGAGAGAGAGAGAGAGAGAGAGAGAGAGAGAGAGAGAGAGAGAGAGAGAGAGAGAGAGAGAGAGAGAGCCACACACACACACACAGAGAGAGAGAGAGAGAGAGAGAGAGAGAGACACACAGAGAGAGAGAGAGACACA
>JAQQZR010000037.1:21051686-21071686 GCA_030068235.1 Notoglanidium macrostoma | reverse complement strand
CAAATACTAATGCACTAGCCTGGTGTTTTGATGACCCAAAGGCCAGGCAGGGAATACATGGTTTATTAGTTTGTGTTTAGAGGTGGAGGCTGATAATGGAGACCAGAAGGAGGTGGGAGGGTTCGAGGGGCTTGGCGGCTGCACAGCTTTATTATACTTATTTGCTCCAAATTGCATCAGGCACAACAAGTCTGCTAGCTCATAAACCTTCTCCAAAGAAGCTTTTCCATTAAGACAATCTGCTACGATGTCCAGAGAGAGTGTTACACATGGGGAGTGCTGTAAAGTGTCACTAAAGGATGAGACTTCTGGAGAAGAAAAATAGTAGTTCAACAGGAATGGAAGAATGGTGGACGTTTTACTTATACTGTAAGTGCTGTAGCTTGATAAAAATATGAATTTTAAATCAAAGGTGTCGCATCAATATTTACGTATGTAAGCTCTTCATACTGAAAGTTGAGTAATGGCAAAAAAGTTAGATTAATGAGAAGATGACAAATGTTCTAATAAACACATATGAGAAGTCTATTATATTGCCAATATGTTACCGCATGAATAATGATCACATTATTCTCTGCAAATTTCATTTAACAACTACGCTCATTATTCGGCAGCTTATAAAACAGCACTTGATCCTGAACATTTTACTATTTTGCATTTTATGTTGTCTTTTTATATTGAAATCCAACTTACTGAGGCCACGAGATACAAAATTGAAACCATGAAATTATTTGTGCACGCTGTTTCTGGGTAGGCTATTTTATGACACTTTTCATTTCATATTTGTTAAGCTATTAAAATAATACCAGTGCTTTCCTGTTAAGAAAACACGCCCATGGTTTGAAGGATTGTTACAGTTAAGGCTTTAAATAAGTGTTTATAATTTTACCCATAAAAACTCCAGTCTTGAGGATAAGCATGTCTCTGATTGAGATGCATTTTGAATATCATCTAATTTATGTATGAGATGCAATCCAAAGATTCTGAGACTGTGAACATTTATGAACGAATGCTTTCAACTTCCGGATGTACGATCTTGTGGACCTCAAGCTTGAGCAAAGATCAAACATCAAATTTTGTGCCAACGGAGACCTTTGAAATGCTTCAGCAACCCTATGACAGTACAGCAATGAGCGACCCTCAAGATGTCAGCTACTTCTTTCATGATGGTGATACGATGATCCTGGTACAATTTCTTGGACACATTTAAGGGTTGTGTCATGGAGGGTCGTCCTGAACTTTCGTCATCCTCCAGTGATGCTCGGCCCCTCTTGAAGCATGGATGCCACTCAAACACCTTGTCTGGCTCAATGCTTCATTGCTAGTAAAATTGCAAATGCACAAATGCACATTGTCACAAAAACGTGTGTAACACAGGTTCTGATGTTGACATGCGGCATACAGACTCACAAAGCTGCTGCTCGCTCCTGCTGCAAGCGCATGACCATGCTGCGCTCCGTTCGTTCACAAAAGGAACAGTCTCGGAACATTTTGATCGCACGTCGGAGTATTTAAGCTTATAAGATTACAATAAACCAAATATGTTATTTTTAAACCTACTAGGCATTTTCATATTCATTCCAAGACCATATTGCATGCTAGACCTAACGAAATACCTTTAGAAACATTACCCACCAATCGGACAAGTTTATTTCAAGCTTGGAAATAATCTTTAAAAATGTCTAGAAAATACAGCATCAAAAAAGATTGGACACATCTTCTCATTCATAGGTTTTTCTTTATGTTGACTATTTTCTACATTGTAGAACAACACTGAAGACCTCAAATCTATAAAATAACACATATGGAATTATGTTGTAAACAAAAAAGGGTTAGGGTTTACACATTATTGGCATTATCTTAACCAGGTCTTAATGTGTTTGAGATCAGTTGCGTAATGTCGAGTACATGCGTAATGTGGTGTACAGTAAATAGCTCTATTTTCACTGTAGTGATCCATATTATGTCAGCAACCGCTCAACTAAGTAAAGAGAAACAACAGTCCATCATTACTTTAAGACATGAAGTGTGTTTTAAGTAATAACAATAAAGAAAATCCATTGAATTAGAAGTTGTGTCCAAACTTTTCACTACTACTGTACATTTCATCATATTCAAGATATTGTCACTAAAATGCTAAGATGTCATTTTATAATGTAAATAAGACACAATTGTTTTCAGATCACTGTATTTCAGATGCAAGCCAAAATCCCAATACTCTTAATTCAGAAGGAGTAAACTGACAAACAGGGGCTGAGAGAGAAAGAAGTCTCCTCTGCTCATGTGGGATTTTTTTTTTTTCCAAGTTAATACCACAATTGCTCCAAGGCTATTTGAGAAAGTGAGATAAGGGTAGTATGGTACGCCGGGCGATATGAAAGTAACTCTGCTGCACTTGCATTTGCACATGAATGCGCCTCGTACAAAAGGCTCCATTCTCTGGGCTGTCTGTGACCGGAGCATCCTTACAAGGCCATCTCAGTGGAAGGCTCATGAGATAGTCCATAACACAGCCAACAACAGTAAGGAAACAAAGATTTACAGAAAATACTGCCCAAAAGTGTGTATGAGAGGTGCTGTGTATGTGTGTTTGTGTGTTGTATTTGTAGGCTGAGACATATTAAGGTTAGACAGGTTGCACTGCTATTATCAGCAGACAATAAAAGAAGCAATGCAATTCAGATAGAAAGTGAAATTCACAGAATACAAAGGGGGAAAATGCAGCGCAACATGCCTTGGTGTATGAATAGAATAAACAGAGCCATGTTTCCTTAATAGAACAATATTTATGTAAAAAGCATTAAAGTATTTGAATCCAGATATGAGGACTTAATGGAACTTTGAGCAAGAATATGGTGACCTGCATCTGGGAGCCACGTTAACAACATCCATTCATCTCCTAATCCTTCGCAACCAGAGCTAGACCCAGTTTCCTCTCTTTTCAGGATTAAGTACATAATCAGACAAAAGACCAGCTTTGCTAATGTATTATGTCTGTGGCTTTAAGGATTTGAGTATAAATGCGAGGGACATACCAAACATTAAACCTATGAATGTTAAATCATCCATTTCTTGTCATAAAATGCTAGGTTGTTTTGTTTTTTTTTTTTTAATGTTTTTTGTGCTTTGTATGTCTTCTCCAACTCCTCATTTTCCTCCATGTTTTTGGGAACAGAAAGATCAGGTTTAATAGCTTAAGGCCTGAGGAAATGTCTTTAAGAAAAAGCACTTTAAAATACTTTGCAGAAATTTCCTCGTTCTGAAATAAAAGTCAACACGAAATAAATTTGCTATTTTTTTTTTTTTGGTTTCCAAGTGGTGTGTTCACAAGTCCTGATGTATTCATGCTTAAAAATCTCTCACACGCGGACAAAAAAAGAAGGACATGCTTCAAAATTGTGTCCAATTTTTACTATTTCATTTCAGAATGTGCCAAGCTTTCTAGATTTGAAAAGTGAAATAGGACAGAATCACATTTAAAGATTTTATTCCAGTTCCAATGAAATACATGAACACACCAATAGTCTAAATTCAGCTTCTATGTATGGAATTAATTTGTATGTAATTTAATATGTAATAAGTCATTCATTCATTTTCAGTTTTTTTGTCAGATGTATAACATTTTATTTAATTAAAGGACCATTTGAAGTTCCTGAACCTTCACTTTCTGAAAATGATCAATTCATGTTGTAGATTTCATTTAATATTTCACTATATTTCACTGATATAAACAACCTGCTGGCTTCACAGAAAATGTATCAAAAATGTATAAAATTAGCATTAATATTTGAGTTGGAGTAATAACAGACCGGTGGACATTTACAGTCCTACATTGCAGTCCTATTATATGCTTTTGTGCCGTTCTCGCAAATGTGCTCAATCTAGGACACAGCAGTCATATTTTCTAATTCCATGTTTCTAGAGTGCCAATAATTTCAGAAAGTGGTGCTTACATTTGATTAGATATTCTACTGATTCTAATAATTGTAATGGTCCCTGTGTGATGACGTCTCAACTCACATTTAATAACCATGCTTGCGTACTCGGTTCTTATTTCTTCCAGATGAAATAATTCAGTCAGGTATATTAAGCTAGTAGTTGGGTGAAGTAGCCTATTTTTTTTTTTTTTATTGAAGTGGAGTGACAAATAGTGTACACAAAAAGGCCATAAAAGTGGGTTGTAAGAAATAGGACACATTTTAAGGCTTTTCTTAAGTCAGAAACTTACACTTTTGGCTTTCTGTGTGTGCTAAGATGGGATCTTGAGAGGCTATTGTAAGCTATAATTTTCATCCAAAGCCCATTGCGCTGGTAGTATTTGAATGTTACAACGCCTACTTCAACTACGACTACGATCAGTGCAGGTGCATTCATTTCTAATTCATTCATTCATTCTCTGTACCACTTGTCCATTGTTTGTTGCAGGGAAACGCCAGGTCCTGGACAGGTAACCAATCTATCACAGGGCTAACACATTCGCATTCAAACACCGATGGGTATTTTAGTGTAGCCACATGACTGCATATCTTTGGACTGTGGGAGGAAACCCACAAGTGCACGGGGAGAACATGCAAACTCCACACTGAAAGGTGCCCTTGGTCGACCCGGGGATCGAACCTGGGGCCTCCTTGCTCTGACGTGACACTGGTAACCACCACACCACCCAAAATGAAAGAACTGCAATATGATAATTGGCAATGTGTTGACGTTAAACCACATCGTTGGTTTTAAGCTTGTGGTTTTTGTTTCATCAGGCTTTGTTTTGTCTAGATTTGTCTTTGTGCATTTGGGTTTATTTGCTTATTTTTATAGTGAATTCAGACACTTCAACTTAAATTCTAAAGAAAGGGAAAAAAAGGTACATCAGGTATTGCATACCAGGGAGTGAAAGAGAATTTTGGTTCCACAGAATTTTTTTGATCATTATTGAACAACTTGTTTTGGATAAAAGAAAGAAAAAAAATCTTTAAAGCCTTATATACAGCACAGTATTGCCTTTTAGAGACAGCATCCAACCATCCCCAAGCTATCTGTCAGGTTCATAAAGCAATAACAAGGGATAAAAGCATAGAGGTGTGTTTTGCCTGTCAGACAGCAGCTTGGAGACTTTGCAAATGAACTGCTGTCACAAAGGTGTAGTCAGAGGAAGTTGACTATAATTGATGCTCTCAAAGGAAAACCTGAACATCTATTCTGTGTGGACGTTTTAGTGCAGCCCATCCTAATTAAAATCAGTCAAAAACTACTCTCCAAGTGAGGTCTGACAACATGATTTTGAAGACTTTTTTGTCACTTCCCTGGCAGCTGCTGCACATAGCACTCCCTTTTCTTGCTCAGCTATGATACACTTACAACAACTTCTCCTCATTTCCCATTATAATTATAATTCTTTGTCAATATTTACATTGAAATAAAATGAACTTTGAGAGGTTTTGCACACACAGCTCTGAACCCTTTCCTGCCGCATGCTTCTATAGTCATTTCTACCTCAGTGTGCAATTATATAGCATTATTTCTCAGTACATGTTACTGGATGATCCACCTACAGCCTTTCACAGAGTATTTCAGAGAGTTTCTCCATGGTTAACAACTGTGGATGTCCTGAAACTATTGTGCTATTTTACCAGCACTTCATCCACCTGGACAGGGTTAGAAATCCCATAATACACGTTAAAAACCTTAGAGTTAGGAAACGTGGCAGTGCTGTCCCAGTATAGTGGACATCCGATAAGTAGTTTACGTGTCCTAATATGTCTTTGACCTCGTCTCAAGGTGTAAGACTGTAAGTAGCATTGCCTCTTGAGCGTGAGGTACTATTTGTATAGGATTTCACATGTTCTCCTCATGCAAATGTGGGTTTTACCTCTGGGATCTCCAGTTTCATCCACACTCCCAAAAACCTGCCAGTAAATGGATTGGTTATTTGTGTGTGAAAATGTCATATCCTGGCTGCCCTTCTTGTGTGTATTCCCACCTCTCACCTTCCCACCAGTGTTCCTAGAACAGATCCACCACCACTCTGACCAGGATAAAGCAATTAATGAAAAGGAATCAATGAATGAACTTCAGAAGGAGAAACAATTATGATAGCATGATATATAGAAGTATTGGTAAAAACAAATGCATCATACCTTTGAGATGTATAATGACCATCATAATCTTGAGTATTTCAGGAACACCCACCACTTTAAGTCAGGTGGGCTATGTCCTTTACCTGTTTAGACTGGTGTTTCATTACACTAGGGTGCATAACCTGCCCAGGAGCAATGAACTGGAATCATTACCAAATGAGCCTGGTCCATTTACCCTGCCTGCCTGCATTGTCGCTCCTGTCCTCTGGGAGGTAGAGAAGAGGATCCCACAGAGAAAGGGTGGAAAGGTGTTGGGTATCTATGCTGATAGCTGACTTCCATTGCTGTCATTTGGACAATGCGGCTACTCACCTTATGAGCAACCCTCTTGGATTCAAGTCTGGTATATCAGCTTCACTTCACAGGAGTAGAGTACAGTCATGCTTTCCACAGCTGCTGAAGGGATTCTTCAGTATTCTTGTCCAAGGAGCTAGTTTGGTGCACCTGAAATAAAGTACCCTGTAAGTCAACCGAGAGTTGCAATACATTTACATTTACAGCATTTAGTAGACACCCTTATCCAGAGGAAGATACAGAGATGCTTTGTAGTCTCCTTCAAAAAGATACCGTCATGCTAGCACAAATAGATCAGGGTATAAAGTTACAGACTATCAGACTATCAGTTAAAGTTCATTCTGCCTGGGTGGCAGTACAGAGAAGAGCACTGATGCTTTCATGTCGTGCATGTATCTTGAGGGATGGTGGGTCAGTTCAAGCCATGCTAGAAGCTCATATGGAACGTGTTGTTAAGTGAGGCATTTTGTACACTAAAAGATAAAGCAGACTCACCAATGACTCTGAACTTAAGCATAGAAATAGTTTATAAAAACACATATGGAATAATAATATGGAATAAACCCCAAGATATGCTGTCTTCCATAAAACATCCCCTATTAGTTTTCTTTACCCCATTTCCTCTCAAATTGGCCAGTACCGCTCATTTGCTACTCCTCACCTAACAATGGCTAGGGTTACCATGTTCCCTCTGAGACACACGAAGCCAGCCACTACATCTTTTCAAGCTGCTGCTAATGCTACATCGCACACTCTTAGGAAAGAACTAAGTGCTCTCTTGCACATGTATGATCTCACACATACCAACAATTGTTTAGCGTCTCTCTAATTGCCAGGAATAGAGTAAAGCCATCCTTTCCAAAATTCGCACAGCCAATTTACTCTCTTGGACCTTCAATCAAGGATGATTGTAGCCTCATTGGGATTTGTCATTTCCAGATGACAGGGTGAACACTTTCTATTGTGCCACTCGAGAGGCCGTGTCAGGTTATTTGTATGGTAATTGCATGTTAAATGAATTCCCAGAACAACGCTTCGGTTTCATGCTTTGGAAATCTTATGAATATACTTCATGTTTTCACCAGGGAAAAGAACCTAGAAGTGTAAATTGAAATTGCATCGCAGACCCTCCAGTGGATAGCTGACTAATCAGTTGACACTTGCCGTTACTTAGTAATAATCAAATTACAGTGAGTAGTCCATTGTATTTCCATCTTTTGATCATCAATTTCAGAGTTTTCAAGACCTCTAACATCCCATCTACGTGCTTGGATTGGATTTTGCTTCTCTTCTTAGTTGCTTTTGGATGAAAAGGCATCAGAAAGCAAAAACATTTAGGTGCAATCGGTTCATAGAATCCAGTGACCTTTGAAAATCTAGCCTCATTAATCTGTTAACAGAGTGCACTTTCAAACAAACCTCTGTGACATACAGTACAATGTATAAATTTAAGCCCTCAGCAACACCTACAAATCATTTGAGGACCTTAAAAAAGCAAATTGTTTTGATCTAACTTACAGTTAAATCATTTCAGGTCAAAAAGATGACTTAATTTACAGTTCTGTTGAATTTTCTATTCTGTTTGATCAGAAGGTTGTGATGGATAATATAATATTATTTGAACAATTAAATAAACTAAGATAAATTGTTAAACCATACTAATATGGATATTAATAATAATGTATTAATTTAGTGATTAAAGGGGTTGATTTAGTGCCATGATTTTATTGAGGAATTTAATGAGTATTACTAGTGTCTGGGTCATGGACCTGACCTCGCCCCTCAATGAGCAGACTCTGACTTGCAGAAACAATGAAAAAAAAAGAACAACTTGAATGTAGAAGTGAGCATGGCTGAGCGCAGTAAAAAGAGACGAAAAACAAGGTAAAAAATAAGTTAGATCTGGACCAAAATTGGGAAATAAAAATGTTTGGGATGGTGTAAAACAATAGGGTGATTGGTGCGTCATTAGTTGTTAGGGATTGTCTGAATTCTATCAGTATAATCTCCGCACTACTTCGGCAGTTGCTATGAATTGTTTAAATTCTATCAATACTGTTTCCTAGTAACTCCCTGCTACGTCACGAGAAGCTAGGAACAGTCTGAATTCAATTGACAACTGGTTTCCTATTGATTGTAATGTGGTGATATCATGCCCATGGCCCCAGGAAATAATGATAGCAAATTAGAAGTCATGCCTGTTTATCCATGTGATTATTAAGAAATAATGGTGGCAAATCAGAATAATGGAATTATCGTAACCAATTAGGAAATTGGTATGATTTATTAGTAAGCAATCATAAATGAACAGTGACTATATATACTCCGGAAAATTGTGGAGAATCACCTTTTCTGGTCTTGTTAGAGTATTTTTATTGGGGTGATTAAACACGTCATTACTTTGAATATTGAGTCTAAGTTTCTTACTTTTTAGATCCTGGCACTTTCTGCCACAATGAGGTGTTGATTAATTTTCTATAAGTGCAGCTTTGACAGTAGTTCCAGCTACAGGGCAAATTACAGGGTTATATTAATCTGCTTGTTTTATTACGTGATTGTTTGGGTAGTAACATCGCAAACATGGAGTTTTCCAGCGGACACACAATATGAACTAAGGCACGATTGTAATGGTATAATTTTAATATGGTTACGTTTCTGTTAGGAGACTCTTAGTTAATGTTTATGGAAGAAGTCTCCAGTTCCAGTGCTATGTAACAGTAAAAAAGCTTTACTAAGTCTTCGGGACAGAGGAGTTTACTCTTAGCAGTTTCAGTCTTTTTTTGTTTGTTTGTTTTGTCTCATTAACCTCAAGAGGGAATAGCTGTTTGTAGCTGATATAATGTAAGTGATAAAAAGAATGAATGTCCCATGGATGTTCCGCAACATTACATGTAACTATATAGGTTCTGATAGCTAGTATATGTGGTGCTCATGTCTTTGCTGGATTAAAAAATATATATATATCCAACCAACAGATCTTCTGTGGTCATCCTGTGCATAACTACACAATTATACACAGTGGGTATAAAAAGTCTACACACCCCTGTTAAGATTTGTTTTCTTGTGATGTAAAAATGAATCCGATTTTTTCTCAATTTTAATGCGATAGATTCGAAATTTCTAATTTGATTGCATCCAACTGCTGACGACATATGCACAAAGAGAGTACAAAGCATATACAGGATCGGATTGTGGAAAGACCACAATTTGCAATTACCCAGTGTACACACAATTGTTCACACCCCTTATCTAATAATTTGTTAAAGGAGTTTTTGCTTGTAGTACAATTTATTCAACTCATACTTGCAAAAAAGAAATACTTCAGATCTATCGAATCCACAGTCTTCAAGCCGTTCCAAAAAGTTGCTGATAGGATTTAGAGCTTGGCTCTGACTGGGCCATTCCAAATCTTTCTAATATTGACTTGGAGTTGTTTTTTGGGTTGTTGTTGAAATTGGTCTTCATCTTCAGCTGTCTAACACAGGTCTGCAGGTTTCGTGCCAAGATAGATTAGTTTTTGGAGCTGTTCACAAATCCCTCTATCTTGACTAAAGCCCCAGTCCCAGCTGAAGAGAAGCAGCCTTGTAGCATGACGCTGCCACCACCATGCTTCACCTTGGGTATAGTGATCTTTGGGTTATAAGCTATCCTTTTTTTTTGTGCCAAACAAATGTTTTAGACTTATACCAAAATGTTCTACCCTGGTCTAATAGCCCCATAGCTCAAACATCATGTTTTTGCAAAACTTAGATGGGTCTGGATGTTTCATTTTTTACTCTAATCCATAGCCCAGACATGTGAAGAATACAAGAGATGTGCTGTGACCGGTACTTGCCAGATGTTCCTGCAGCTCATTTAATGTTATCGCAGGTCTCTTGGCAGTCTCCCTGACAAGATTTTGTCTTGTCCTTTTGTCTATTTTGAGGGGATGTACTTTTCGTGGTAATGTCACTTTGATGCTCCATTTTCTCCACTTTTTGATTATGGCCATATCTAATGTTTTGGAAATTCTTTCGTACCTCTCTCCTGATTGCTATCTTTCCACAAAGAAATCCCATACATGCTTTTGTAAGCTCTTTGTGGACCATGTCTTCAGCAGTTGGATGAAATCAGAAAGGTGTCAAGAAACAGAAACAGCTGGACTTTGGCTGGGGTTAATCAGAATCACTTTATGTTTTGTTTTTTTTTTTCCTAAAAATGTTTGCTTTTCACTTGAACTTTGTTAGTTGCTATATCACATACGAGGCTGAAAAAAAGATATGACATGATTTATTTTCCTTTCATTTTTACATCTCAATAACCTGCAATTATAACAGGGCTTTTTATATCCACTCCACACATGGCTAATTTAATATGCTGTTTTACCTACACAATTCTGTTCATGCATCAGGGGGATAGAAATTGCTGCATTTCTGTCTTATTCTTTTTGTCTAAGCAGGGTTTGCTTTTAGTCAAATTGTTTTGTTTATGTAGGTCAGTTCGGAGGCATAACCTGTTAAGATGGTAAATTGAATACGTGGATCAAACGCAGCATCAACAGATGCCAAGAGACAATATTTTTTAAACACCAGGCAAGAGGCATAAAAATAATATGCATTGGTGTTTACAAGGGGAGGAGACAGAACTCAACATGCTATTTTCACAATATATTTTAATATTAAGGCATGCAATTAGGAATGAAAACTATATATATATAATGAAATGAATTATAATGTTACTAAAAGAAAATAAGAAATTTATCCTTAAAAAATGAAATCAAGCAATATTAAGAGATATGTTGCAACACATTGTGAGCTATGAAGGATTACTTAGTATTAAAATCATTTTCTTACAAAGGTATTCCATTCCCATGCAGGAGCACTACAGACATTTTGACAACTGGTATCTGATTACAAACTGAATTGATCAGGCTTATATCTGTTTAGCAATGGCAGGTAGTTATCTAACATCTTGATCTAAGCCTGACATTTACAGATAGATTTTAGCCATTTTTTTACCACTGCGTTTGTTATACTGGCTCCTTACTCAACACGGTGATTGCAATAAGATTAAAAAGCAAATAAAAATCATTTTAATATTTAATGTTTTGGTGGAATCTGGAGAAACAGGACATTTCAGATGGCTGTATTGCCTTATAAGGTCAGAAACAAAGGACTACTTTGCTCCACGGCTGTTGAATGATACCTACCTGAATCGCAGAGTTTCGGTCTTCTACTACTCCGTGATTGTCAGAAATCTATCTTAAAGCCCAATTTCACTGATGTCACTGACATTCCTTGATTTGTACACGAATCTAAGTGCATTATCCCGCAGACACAACCTTGTAAAAGCAAAGCTTTGTTTCCTGTCATGCCTTTTGTTGCACACCTGTTACCTTATGCACTCCTTACTTGAAATTAGTTCTTCTTACTGGGAACATGCAAGAGAGAACCTAAATTGGTGGGTGGTCAGAAAATACCTGTTTACATCCAACAATCCAAAATGTGGAAATTATATCCATGGAATGGCTGTCACCCCTATGTGAACCCCGTATTAATATTCAACAGCTATTTGGGCTGACGCACTTTCCCTTCTTTGTTATTCAGAGACAGGGGGTGAGGGGGATATGGGAAAGAAGAGACAGTAGGAGACTTGGTCTGCTTTCAACTTTGCTACTGAAAACACACCGGTGTCACACCTACTTCAACCCCTCCATTCTTTAGGAATATGTGACATCTTATTTTGAAGCATCCATGCTCATTTTTGTGTATTTTTCCCCCCAGCATGTGCTTATCTGGGTTTCTTTTACTTAATACACACGATCATTATGCCTCAAGAGTAAGAAGGTGAAATAAAAGCAAGAAAAATGTCTGGTCTTTATCAAGGGGGGTGTTATTAGGAGAATCTTCAAGCATTTAAAATGTTTTTCTATCCATCCATTATCTATACCGCTTATATGTCAGTGGCATGGGGAAGCTGGAGCCAATCTCAGCTGAGTTACCAATCTATCTCAGGGCTAACACAGAGACAAGCAACCATTAATACGCACATTCACACATAGGTGCAATTTAGAGCATGAAGTTGACCTAATCTGAATGTCTTTGGGTTGTGGGAGGAAACTGGAGCATCCGGAGGAAACCCACGCAGGCATAGGGAGAACATGCAAACTCCACACAGAGAGCTCTCCGTCAGCCAACCAGTTCAAACCCAGAACCTTCTTTCTGTGAGGTGACAGTGCTTATACTTACGGCATGACAACACCTACTAAGTGAAATAAAGAACTACATTTGCTTGTCAGAAACATTATCCCACAAAATTCCACCTCATTAATGAAATAGCTAAATTTACAAATTCAACAAATAAGTTTGTTTTATTCTGTGCAGTTTCGTTGTTTTTTGAGTATTATAGGTATAGTTTGATTGTTTTAGACCTTTAACATGGGCAGGACAAAAGAAATGCAAAATGGATGTCTAATAATCAGCAAAAGCATAACCTGTTGGTGAGTTTTACTGTAGCAACAAAACTTCTTACACACAGCTTCATGCACAAATTTCAGAATACCACGTCAGACTCCAAAGATAGGTCTGTGTAGGCAGTGTGTCACTGCAGAGGTGTCTGGTTCTTGGGGTAAACTGATAAGCCAAAACTCCTTTTTTTAATACTGCCTACAACAACAAACTTGGTTTATATATATATATATATATATATATATATATATATATACAGTATATATAGTAGCTGGGTGCAAGATGCAACCTGGAACAGCATATTCTGAACACCAAGAATGGGCTAGAAGTTCCCAAGTCCTAATGGAAAACACCACCGAAGAGCTAAGATCATGTGGGACTTCAAATTCCAGACAGATAAGCAGCTGCTGGCCAACCAACCAGACATAGTGGTGGTTTATAAGGAGCAGAAAACAGCTGTAGTGATAGATGTGGCAATCCCAGCTGACAGTAACATCAGGAAGTAGAAGCATGAAAAGACTGAGAAGTACCAACGCCTGAAGGAACATCTGGAACAGATGTGGAAGGTGAGGGCCAAAGTGTTCCCAGTGGTAATATTCCCAGAGCATTAGGGGCTGTGGCTCACAAACGTGGCTCCAACAGATTCCAGGTACAACACCTGAGGTCTCTGTCCAGAAATGTGCAGTTGTAGGGACAGCTAAGGTACTGCACAGAACCCTCAAACTCCCAGGCCTCACACAGGTCAACACAGCGGATCGTCTGTCGTCCGCTTCATCTGGTAGGCGAGCCGTAGTTGAGGAAGTCGTACACAGACACCACACACAAGTATGAAGGTCAGAGGAGGAAATTTTTTTTTTTTAGATAAGCCGAGTGTGTTATTGTAGGCAGTATTAAAAACAAAACAAAAAAACAGCTTCCGTGTGTGTGTGTGTGTGTGTGTGTGTGTGTTTTAGGGTTTTTTTTTTTGGTTTTGTTTTGTTTTTGTTTCCATGTTTGCCTTAATATTATTTTCACTGATAGTTTTTTTGTTATAGGTTTATTTTATAATAACCAGCAAATTTTCTCTATCCCTGGAGTTCAAATTAAGTACTTTGAGGATTAGCCTTTAATTTCCTGAAGCTTCTGAGGTAATTCCTTTTGGCATATTCGGGTCAATACTGAGCCTGCAGTGATTGTAGATTAGCAGTTTACAAATGTAATGAACTGTACAGGCCTGCCTGCAGTCAGCGCTACACATCCTCCCTACAATTAACTGTCATGTTTAAGCTAGATCAGTGTTAAAAGATGAAAGAATCTAAATAAAAAAAAAAAAGAAAATATAATAATAATAATTGTTATCACGTAACAGTGATTGAGGTTTAACGAAGCTAATTCCAGTGCTTTATTAACAAGCACATAAACATCATGTGCATTTTATAAATGGATTTTTAGGCATTTTATACATTATGTTGAGGTTTCTCAATCACGATGTGATTTTTTTGTTACACGTGGTTATTTTAACACACAAGGTAAAAGGTGGTTTTATTTTTTACATGCGATCACATATTCAGATAACAAAAAAAATAAATAAATAAATAACAAAACAACAAAACATGTGATAACATTAAATGTAGGTGACCTCAGGAATAAAACACTAGCAGTCTGTGAAGAACAGCCATAATTAGTAAGATCTCAAATCACAATAAGCAGAGTTATCATAATTATTTCTGAGGATTTATATTTAGGGATAGGTACGAGTACATGTTTTTCTTAGTCATCAATACAATCCTGATACTGAAATGAGCAAACTACTTACTATTATTCAATCAGGGGCTTTATGGAACATTTTATTTAGCTATGTTTATGTTGTTTGGTGGCATGTGCTGCTACAATGACCTTCTTATCCTGACTTTACTGTCTAAGATAGCAATGAATTGCAGCTTGATTTATGACCAAAGTATATAGACTGGTGAGGGACTAGAAGGGAAATGCACGCGTCTCAGTGCTCAGTGCAAGCAGAACTGAAGTGCTCTCATGCATGACGGTTTATCTGTATGCTCACTTCACTGCTCTACACTAGAAAATACTTTTGTGTGTGCACAGTTCATAGCACTCCATGCTCATTTTTAATAACTTTATAGTGCTCTCTGCACTCAGGTCGGCTGAAGTTGTATAAATTCTATAAGACGTTTCTTATATCGTAGGAAGGAGCCATAGTAGAACCTCTTGATATTTTCCCAGCTCGGTTTGTAGTTCTGCTTTGCTTTGATTGTCATCATTATTCATAAAATATATCCAGATCACAAAGTGACGAACCTCTGCTCTAAAAATCTTCATAATCAACATTTACAGATTGTAGTTACAGATGTGAATGTCCTTAATGTCATCTTGAAAGTATCTGGAGAAAAGAAAATCAGCTCGAGTACTATGTTATGTGAAAGTCACTTTATAAGATGATAAGCAGTCCAGACCTCTAAGCCTCCAAGAATCATCCTGGTGGCACAGGAGCACTTAAATTACCTAGTGGGATTATTATTCCTTTGGTTGGCAATGGGCTTAGCCCCAGGGTTACGTAAAATGGGTTACGGGAAAGAGACAAAGGAAAAGGAGGAGACGTGGCCATTGTGCCATGAAGAGCAGAACAAGTACACGAATAAAAAAAAGTAGAAAACTTTAACCATTTTGGAAAGTATTTATGGTAGAAATATGACAAGGACATTGCTAACAAGCTGGCAGGATATACAGTAGCTATCTAGATTATTGCTAAAAATCAGTATTCAGTGTTTTCTGAAGCACATTTTTGCGCCCAGAAAAAAATCGTTTGTACACGTTCAAATCTATCCTAGATCTCATTTATAATTCAATAGGTATATATTTAGAAAGTATGGATTAATACGCTGAGTAAATTTGTGACCCTAGCATAATGCGCACTCATTACCAGGATGCTTTGAGCTGCTCTATAATTCAGAGTTTATGGGGAATTTTCCAAGGTGAAACTTGGATGGCAAGGAAATACATCTATTTCACAAAGCACCAAATTGCATGCAAACTATAAATAATCTTCAATTCTTTTGGATTTCTGCCATATTTTCAGACTTTTGTGAGGTGCAAAATGAGGCAGCCTAATTAAGATGAACTAAATTCGAAACGAATTTTAATTCAGAAAAGCCCTGGCGCTTTTTTTTTTAACCTGAATGTGGTCGGAAATTTTTTATGTTGGTCAATAGAAAGGACAGTTAAGAGGCAATGATTATCGCCTTTTTTACACAGAGATCCTGCAATACTACCAGCTTTGGTAGTTTACAGTGAAAAACACAAACCTGATATAAAGCTGCCCCAGTATGTGATTTTACATAGCGAGCTGACATTCCAGAACCAGAGCCGTGACGTATCTCCTCAGAGCACTGGTGTCTAGCGTACACATGACATACAACACATCGGAAATATGAATACACCAAGCAAGTTGCTTTCAAAATAATAATGGCAGGTGATGGGGTGCTATTGCTAGCCGTGCACATTTATAACTCTCTTCAAATCCAATCAAAGTTGCTGAGCATCGTGTTTGTGTGATCAGAATTTATATTCTGATATTATTTCTCATATGTTGGATGATAACTTGTAGAGAAGCGGGAAGTGATTTGAGTCAGAAAGGCTGCGGACCTCAGATGCCATAAGATGAATTCGCGCAGCACTTGGAAATAAGAATGTCAAAGTCAAAAACGTCATACCCCTTTCCCACCATGCCGGCATGTCGCTTTTACACAGGTGATGATTCTGACTCGGTGACTATCAATTGTTCTGACTCAGATTTGAAGCGAAATGACCTTCCATTCCATATTTGGAACAGAACATCGAGGCGGAACAAAGGCGAGAAACAGGCTGAAAAAAGGGGCTTATATGGGAATTATACTCTGAAACCCGCACAATGTAATCACTTGACACGACTATCAATAATACGCTGTATAAATCAACAATTTGAGCTAGAAAGAAATCAGCCCCAGCCTCGAGGCTACTTCATTTACTTCAATACTTGCGCATTTAGACTGTTGATCGTGCTGTTGTTCTTGGTTCCACAAAATGTCCACATTTTAAAAAGACATTTATGCAAATGAGACCTAAAAACACTTATTTTTTCCTGGAAAGACAGGACGATCATATCTCTGCTAGGAGTGTGTGAAACAATCATGCTGGATAAATCAAACGGAACCTGAACTGCACTGTACATGTATCTAATGACAACTTAACCAAACACTATTGCATTATAAAGCCTTCAATAAGCGAACAGTTTAAGTTACATTTGCCTTAAGGTCACATTCATTAGTATCAACTTACAGTAGTAGTAGTAGTAGTACTAACAATTGGATACTTGTTGACTCACTGCTTCTGAGAGGAGGGAAGAAATCCCAAGGGAAAGAGAGTAAAGCGAATATAAGTTGAAGGCTCGACCCTAAGTGCAGCGTTACTGGACATCAGAAGCCGTGCAGTTCATTTTCCTTTTCAGGTTGTTTCATTTTCATCTATTAAAGATTACTTTCTAATTTTTGACATCTCAAGCTTAGACATCTGAATAATTATCCTTACCGAGCTTTTCCATGCATCTTGTTAACCGCAGTTATACCTTGCATGACATAGGGATCTGATGTATAAAGGATCCTTGATTATTACAGATATTCATCTTACCAGATCTGTCACCGCTGGCAAGGCACACCATTATGGATTGTAAAGCTTATCCCCTTGGTATAACACGGTCTTTTCACTTATTCCATTCACTTATCTTAACACTGGCTACTTGTCAGACTTTTAAGCTTCTCTCGGTATTCTCCTTAAAGGGGTGTTGATGTGACTAAACAAACAGATATACACAGAAATACAAAAACAGAGGAAAATATATAAATGTAAATGTACTGAAAAATGGAATATGTGGTCAGTCAGATTTCAGAACAAATGATTAATTATAGCTGACATAAACATATTTATTTTAACATCAAAATGTGATTTCTTTGCATATACTAAACTTAATTTAAACATGTTTCTAAATTATTAGATTGTTTCAGCTCGAGAGTGATTAATTCATATAGTATTAACGTAAACCAGTTACATTATAAAACGGTTGGTATTGAGATAAACTATAGTACTAAATGAATGCAACTGAAATGTGCATAGTGGAATAGTGCAGTTGTAGTGTTTTGGAAATACATGATCAAATCAGTTTTGTATGAAAACAAACTGTGTTAAAGTAACTCAATTCCATCAAGCGGAACCAGTGTATGCGTTTGAATCAAGTAAATTCAATTTGCTTTTTTTTTTCAGTGTAAATTGTAAGGCATGGCAAATAGAATTTGGTACATAAAGACAATTATGCTGGGGCAAATGGCTGTCCAAGCAGAGCCGCCCTGTATAACCCTCAGACATGAGCGAGTGACAAAAACAGGCAATGAAATCTTAAAGGGCAACTCCAATGATGACAGGCAAGCAGTAAGAAGGCATCTGTCGTTTACATGATAATTAGCACTGAAAGCATCTTTCTCATTCAGACAAGCAAAATGAGGCTATTATGGAAAATAAAAACACAGCAAACACATACAAAAAACATACTTAAAACATATAAGAAAGTATTCTTCAATCCGCACCTGTAGCAGAGTGGCAGCAAGGTACATGTGCAGACAAACACTCACATTAGTTGCCTTATAATTTTCTCTATCACTGTAGAAACAGTATTTGAAAAGCTTTATATTGGTATAGTGGATCTAACCACTACCTGTCAGTAAAACTCTATATTCACAAAGGCATGATTTTATTGTTTTTTTCGCTGTGTCAATGGCAGATCCATGAGAGTGTTTGTGTTAGACACATGAGGGCAATGGACATGTTTTGACACCTTGTAAATAAATCAAATCAAATAAATAAAAAAAAATAATAATGATAATAATAATAATTAATTTTACCTCACAATAAACCAACATTAACAACACAATAACACCGGAATTTACATAGAAACAAATAATCATGAGCTTTCAATAAATATAATCAAAATGAAATATTCTAATTAAAAAAGATAAGTCTAACAGCAGATTTACATTGTATTCCAGAGTCCAGTTGATGAATATGAGGGGGTGCAACATGAGATAAAGCTCTAGCACCCTGGGTGGAAAGTTTAATGTCCGGAACATACATAAACCTGCTGATGAAGAATGGAGGGAGCGAGGAGGAGTGTAATTCTGCAAAATATTAGACAGATAAGACAGGACAAAATTATATAAAGCTTTAACAGCAATATTTTGTCATGTATTCGATAAGTCACAGGGAGCCAGTGGAGGTGAATCAAAAGAGGTGTAATATGGTCAATGTACACACAGGAAATAATCCTGGCTGTAGCAGTCTGGATAAGCTGTAGTTGGTGGAGAAGCTTGCCAACTAAATTAGTCTCAACACAACTCTTAGTTTTTGCTGATGTCTTGGCATGTATATATATATATATATAGTATATATATATCGTCCCCTTTCCCTCTTCTCCTTTCCTTCCTTTTTTGTCTCACTCTCTAATAGCATAATCTGATTCAATTCAATTCTGTTTGATTCAGCTGAAGATGGCTTGTACAGTTTTTGCTCCTAATATCACAATCATGCTATTATTGTTGCCTATTAATTTTATTATTGTTGTTAATGTTGGAATTAAAACACTTGTAATGTCTGCTAATAATGAAGTATATGCAAATCACCTTCATAATTTTACTGAATTAAAACGAATCAAACTGAATCAAACTCTCTATCCCTCTACCCACTACTGTCTTCCCCTTTCCCTCTATTGTTCTATTTTTCTGTAGTTTCAGTTCCTAATAACATGATTTGAGATTATAAATTGCTCATGTTGCAGCTGTAGTCTACTGTTTGGCAATAACAAACTCAGTACAAATAACTTTCAAGTGATTTTGAATTGAATTGAATCGAACTGAAGCGCGCGCGCGCGCGCGAGAGAGAGAGAGATGAATGCAGAGAGACAAGAGAAAGAGAGGTAGGTAGTGGGTGTAGGGGTGGCCTATTCCTTCATCATCATCATCATCATCATCACCAGTTCTCTTTCTCTGTGTGTGTGTGTGTGTGTGTGTGTGTGTGTGTGTGTGTGTGTGTGTGTGTGTGTGTGTGTGTGTGT
>JAQQZR010000037.1:21040376-21051586 GCA_030068235.1 Notoglanidium macrostoma | reverse complement strand
GTGTGTGTGTGTGTGTGTGTGTGTGTCGCTAAGCGCGTGCGCGGCTCCCCGGTTCTCCCCCCCCCCCCCCTTTTTTTTTATTATTACCAGCAACCCACGCGCATTATCTCATTCCCACTCTCAGGCAGCGATATCAGCTGTTCTCCGGTCCTCTTTCCATCCAGTCCTATTGCATCTCAGTGTATTTCGAGACTTTTCGGGGTTTTCGTGCGCTCCGTGGATCTACCTCGCTGGCATCGGTCCTTTTCCATCTGAAGATCACACACTTTCACTGATGCTGCCGTTGTTGCAGGCTGCGGCTCGTGACGGCTTTAACACCAGCTCGGAGGTGAGGAGAAAGAGAAAAAAAGCACATCTGGTTTGTTGTTCAGTCCTATGTGGTGTTATAGATGTGACGCACTGTTGCATTGTTGAGCTTATATTCTTATTATTTGCGTTTCTTAACTCTAAACTGTAAACTTAAAGCTCTAAACTACGACATGCTTAAATGCTTTGTGCATAGTAATATTTGTCATGTATATACCCCAGTATAGATATAAAAGAAAATATATTTAATCATCTCCTTTATGTCCTTTAAAAAACAAAGATTAAATGTAATTGAAAGGATGTTTTGAGACAATTTGGAAATCTCTCAGCCTGCAATGTGCTTTTCAACAAACAATCCTATATTGTTATTTCTCTTCAATTAAATGCTGAAACTGAAGATGTCTCTAATATTGAGTGACTGAGCAGTGATGATTTTGTTTTTTAATTTTGTGATGATATTATGTGTGCGTACAGTTCCGATTGATGTGTCACCTGAAAGCAAACCATGATGAAATCTTTAACAGTATGTCTTCCATGTGAATGTTTTACCCCAGACTGAACAGCACTGTTCACATGAGTGCCTTTCTGAAAGGAAAACGGTGTGTTGACTTGTTCCTCCTCCTCTGTGGTCACTGGAAGGCATGAATGCTCGCTCTGTGTTGCTCCCGGTCATGTCCCTGTGTGGCAGTAATGAAACGTTTCCTTCTCTGTACTCCAGACAGGACTAGATCCCGTCCGCAGAGCCTGGATGAAGTTTCCCAGCCATGCAATGTTCTTGGAAGGCGGTGATACTGTTAGCCTTGGCCTCCATTGCCATCCAGTACACGGCCATCCGGACCTTCACATCCAAGTCTTTCCAGCTCTGCCCTGTGCCAATCCAACAGAACTGCAGCCTGAGCGGCCAGGAAGCAGACAATATTTTTGAGCGTGGATGTGATGAATATACTTACTTTAGTTTCAACACATCACGCAAGACACACATCCTGGTGTTAGCTACAACCCGCAGCGGCTCATCATTTGTGGGGCAGCTGCTGAATCAGCACTCAGACATCTTCTACCTGTTCGAGCCGCTTTACCATGTTCAGACTGCTCTGATTCCTCGTCTCGCCCACAGCCGGAATGCGGCCGACAGGCGAGTGATGCTGGGAGCCAGCCGGGACTTGCTGCGAAGCCTCTATGGATGTGACTTGCACTTTCTGGAGAATTACATCAAGCCACCCCCAACCAACCACAACACGGACAAGTTGTTCCGTCGCGGGGCCAGCCGAGCACTCTGCTCCCAGCCTGTCTGTGATGCCTTCAGTCCTGGTGAAACAAATGTAGAGGAGGGTGACTGTGTGAAAAAGTGTGCGACTCTCAACATGACACTTGCCGCCGAGTCTTGCCGGGATAAGCGGCATGTTGCCATAAAGATTGTTCGGGTACCTGAAATAGGGGATCTGCGGGCACTGGTGGAGGATCCACGGCTCAACCTGAAGGTCATTCAGCTGGTCAGAGACCCACGAGGAATCCTCGCCTCACGTATCGAGACCTTCCGGGACACGTACCGCCTGTGGAGGATCTGGAGGGCAACCGGAAGGAAACCCTACAATCTGGATTTGACTCAGTTGACAGTAGTGTGTGAGGACTTCTTGAGCTCGGTTTCTACAGGACTCAGCCACCCATATTGGCTAAAGGGGAAATACATGCTGGTGCGATATGAGGACTTGGCAAGGAACCCTCTCCGGAAAACCAAGGATATCTATGACTACCTTGGGTTATCAATGGACAAAAATGTAGTAGACTGGATTCAGGCAAACACCAGGGGGAGTAATGAGCTCTTGACCAAACATAAGTATGGAACAGTAAGAGATTCGGCAGCTAATGCTGAGAGCTGGAGGCTTAAATTGTCCTTTGACATGGTAGACTACACACAGTCTGTGTGCCAAAAGGTATTACACAGGCTGGGCTATAAAAGTGTCAAGTCTGCTGAGGAACTGAAAAATATGTCCATCTCGCTTGTGGCGGACAAAGTTTTTGTACCGTTTTTATAATAAAGAGTTGTGAATGACTATTTTTGATATATTTATAAATGTTGCCTTATGATTGGTGTTAAGTCTATTGAGTCATCACATGTTCAAAATTGCACTAAAATTGTATGCCTAGAGTTTTTTTTTTCATATATAAACAATAGCACAAAAAAGAGTAACGCAGAGTACAAGTCTACTGATGCAGCCAGATGAAAGATGAAATTCTATCCACTGAAATCATTGAAAGCAAAACGTGACATTGCTCGTCCTTTTATGCCTGGCTATTGCTTTAAGTGAATGTTGCCATATTTTCCAAGTCATACTTGTCATATTTTTCTCTTCGATCCCCTGAAAAGAATGGTGATGACTCAACGTGGCAGAGATGACACACTGTATGAGAACAGTTGTACAATAAATTCTGAATGTTGCAGTTCACCTTTAATATCATGGTGCGTTTCTGCTTCTCTGATGTCTGTAAAGGAGAACATTATGCCATAGAGGTGCAATAGTATGGACTTGTGTCACAGGGCTTAACTATTAGAGTTTAGTGATGAAGTGAAAGAGGTTTCTTGGCCATCTTTTGTGGCTTCTGGTAGGACTGACAGAACAGAACGTACTGAAAAGTAAAAAAAAACAAAAAAAACAAACGAACGAAAAAAACCTGTGCAAATGGTACACGATGATGTGAGCCTGCAGTGTTGATGGCAGAGTGCGGCCCATTGAGATTCAGAGAGCGGGAGCAGAACGCTTTGATCTGCCTGGCTGTCATGGCTGGAATCCCGCATGCTCTTATCCCGCAGTCACAGGGGTGTTGGAGGCATGCCTGTGGTACACCATTTCTCTTTCTGAATGTGTCAGTGCTATGAATAACATGCCATCTTGCCATGTTTAGATATTCTTTGAAGAGAATATTTTCAGCATAGCTCCTTTACTGATTACTGATACTGAATGTAATGATGACAATATACTATTATCTGTAACAGCCGTCTGGTATAAATGGGCTAGCAGGGCTAAGCCGTTTCTCTCTTTTGAGAAAAAATACATAAAAGTGTTGTGATTTTGTGTGCTAATTTATTTGCACCTTCTTTGCTGACCCTCATCATTATTAGTGATTGAGAAGGATTTATTTCTCTATAACTGATTTATAGAAACTAGAAATATTAGCAATATTATATTAATCATAGTGCAAATGACATGAAGATTACAGTAACACCTAAAAATGAGCAAAAACATTCATCATTTGTAAAGAGTAATGAAATCTTTTTAGCCCTTCCATTCAGTATCCCGGCCGGCGGTCATTAATTGTTATTCTCGATTGCACTGTAATGTTGTATGGCAACCTGTCTAGCTCTGCAATACTGTACGTACCACATCTTGTTGTAGGAAATGATGCTGAAAGGCTTCTCAGACTTAATAAATCAGCGTCATCTCTTAATAGCATACAGTGTTCCAGAGTAGCCTTTAAGGGTGTGTTCACACTTGACATTTCAAATTTGTTTTTCTGCATGGGGGGCTCATAATCGCAGATTTTTGCTCACATTGAAGCATACTTTCTGAACTGTTAATTGGTTTTTACAATTACATATGTCATTGTTTTGCATGCAGATTTGCAAAATAGTAAAGACTTCTTCCATTTACTGTTTTTTTTTTTTTTTTGGCACATTTTTGTTAATTACAGCAATTCAGTCCTACTGACGTCTGGTTATTAATATCACTCCACTGACATTGAAACAAGATGCAACATGACAAGGTGAATCAGTCCTGATACTCGGCATGAAGTCCTGAGAGTGGATAGCTTCCATACCACACCACAATTTGTGTGAGGTGAACCCTAGACCACTGTTTTCCAGAGGACCAGAGTTCAGCTCACATACCAAACACAAGCCTTCAGTCTGAAAAAAAAATGCAAAAGTAAAAATGATCTTAAAGAGCCCAGTGCAGGGTTCAGTGTTCTTCCTCACTGTCTATTTTGCTGTGGTGGTGATTATCAGGACTCCCGATAGAAGCTTATTTATAAGACTGACCTTATCTGAAAGGTTACCGTCTGCTGCCTATATAAGCTCTGTATGAGGGCATGAGCTGCATGTAAATTCATGTTTTGTCCAAAAAAATTATAGGATGTTTGTGTTGCATCCTACCATAATGGATAGCCACATAGATAAAAGGTTCTCATTGCAAAGCCTGTTTGAAATTAAAATGCCCACATTTTAAAACCTTTGAGTTATCATATTCAGTATCCTATCCCATCCTCGCCCATGTTTTAGCCTCCTACCTACTGCTTGTAACAGAATGCACAGTATCTGAGCTGCCAGACAAAACGATTATTTCACACTCATGGTGGCAGACTTGCCTCATGTGCCCTAAATAAAGACCTTTTAATCCCTGTCATTACTAAGCTCTAACAACAAAGCAGCTAATTCTACTCTAATACATAAATGCTAATGCTTCCTTTCCAGCTTTGCTGTTTCATTGCTATCTTTAGATTAATTGCAGAGTCATTATTTTCAAATAAGGTCCATTGGAGTTAATATGTCTAACCTGCCATGCTAGAAAATTGCTGTTTTAATTTTCAGAACTCTGCTTTTTTGTGTTCCGTTCACTACACGTTGCAACACAAAATCGTTCTTAACTAGAATTCAGTTTAAAGGGCAAGCCGGGAAGCTCACAGCTGCCTCACAGCTCCAGGGTCTTCAGTTCAATCAATCCTGAACTTCAGTTAGTGTTTGTATGGAGTTTAACATGTTCTCCGTGTGTCCAGTGTCATAAGAATTCCCCAGTTTCCTCCTACATCCCAAAAACATGCCAGTAGGAGGAATGGTGGCTCTAAATTGGGAAACTTAGAGTGGGTGTGTGTGATGTGCTGGTATCTTATCCTACCTTGCTAACAGTGTTCTTGGGATAGATTTGTTTCCATCAAGCCAAAATGGCCTGAGTATATATTGGCAGGGATAGTGTACAGAAACATCTGTGCCAAGTATGGGCTAGAAGTTCCCAAGTCCTGATGGGAGACACCACCGAAAGTGGTTGAGAACAACCGAGCTAAGATCCTGTGGGACTTCAAGTTCCAGACAGATAAGCAGCTGCTGGCCAACCAACCATACATAGTGATGGTTTATAAGGAGCAGAAAACAGCAGTAGTGATAGATGTGGCAATACAAGCTGATATCATGCATGCAACAACTGGGACAGATGAAGTCCAAAGTGTTCCCAGTGGTAATTAAAGCATTAAGGACTGTAACTCCCAAACTTGGAGAGTGGCTCCAACAGATTCCAGGTACAACAACTGAGGTCTCTGTCCAGAAATGTGCAGTTCTAGGGACAGCTAAGGTACTGCTGTGGACACTGATCATGCTAACTAACCAAAACCTTCCAACAGGCCATTGACCATTAGCTAGCTAACTGTAGCTCTTAAGCTACCATATTACTCTTACCTGGCAGCTTCATAAGCAACATAAGACTGTTGTTCTAGCGAAATACTCCTCTTCTCCAACTTATTGTGACAGCCCCTAACTGAGCATATTGTATTTGTATTATTGCCCCTAACTACTCATATTGTATGTGTATTGTCGCTGTGGTCGTAATCTGAACGTATGGATCAGCTGCTGCGCCGGAAGTACCAACGTAAAGTAAACAAAGAGCCGCTCCTTTGCTGTCATGGAAAATAAGATGAATAGCATGTCTTCTCTTAAAGTACAGCAATAAATATCAAAACTCAACAAATAAATGTTAATTTTACTGTTTTTGTCCACTCATGACCACTGCATTATCTGTAACATAGCAGCTCTGAAGAAAGCTTAAGCTCCGCCCACTTGGTACAATCGTGTCATGTCAGATATCTTTGAAAAGCCAGTTTTCCTGATATATGTCAGTTCATGGGTCGTTATGACAACCCTAATAAACCTCATAGAGTGGACACACATTACACCATGTTGTGTTTTTATAATGTTTTCTTCATAATCATTTTATTGCTATATTTAGAAATTCAAAAACTTCATAGATGACCTGAATTCATGAAATTTGATTTCATACGTGAATCTTTATTTTTGGTCATTATTGTTCGATTTTATGCTGACAATGGCATAATATGTATGTATTTTCAAAACAGTGCATGGTAATAAAATATGCCTGTATAAAATATTCAGTAAATTTAATCAAATGCATCTGCAGTCAACTGGTGAAGCTCGATTATGATATATATATATACATTTTTTGTAATTCCCTATTCACTTGTAGGGTCTTGCCTTAAATGACTCAGTGCTATTCAGATCACTGGGCTGTACTGAGGATCCACTGAAGCATGGCCAGGAGGTTAGAGTTGGTGATTTGCGATGCTGCTGGCTCTCTTTAGGAGGAACAGGCACACAGATTCAGGACACTGCAGCGTTACATCACTCCAGTCAGTCAGCCTTTAGGCCTGGACCTTTACTCCTTTTTTGCTCCTGTGGTTTGGTTATAAAGATGTATATTTAGGGTGTTGTTGTGGACCAGATTTGGGGAAAGTGACGTACGATTCCAGATGTGAATTAATTACATTTAATGCTACTAATACTACATTTAAATGCTACATGCTACAATAAAAATACTACATTTAATGACTACTTAACAGATCTACAGTTGTTCAAAAACAGATGTAATAAAAAAATTTTTTTTTTTTAATATTATGTCAGTGTGACATGGTGGCACAGTGTGGCTGCTTCACAGCTTCAGGGTGCTAGGTTTAATCCTGATCTCGGATTAGGTCTGTGAGGAATTTTACATGTTCACCCATTTCTGTTTGCGTTTCCTCCAAGTTTTCCCTGCTTTCCTTCCACCTCCCAAAAAAGATCATTAAGTGGTGTGTCTGTGTGCATGATCTGGCATCTTACCCAGGGTGTATTCTGGGCTTCCAGCACAGTGGTCCCGGGATAGACTCCAGTTCCAATACAATTCCAACCAGGATACTAAATATGAATTAATCAATATTATATCATTTATTATTATTTACTTTTTTCCATTTGAAAGATGGCATTTATTATTTAGTGCCATGCCATCATGAATATAACTCACACCAGTTTGAATTGTACAACAGTACAGATTTTCTCATGATCTAAAATAATGACTTCTGTGATTCTTGCACACAGTGAGGGAAAGTAAATGTGGACTGAAAAAAAAAAGCACATTTAGAATGTAATGAGCGGAAGTGTCATTAGCCGTGATGAGAAACTTGTGTTTTCATCATCACAAATGGCTAAATTTGTGTTTAACCTAAAAACTGCTGCTCAAACTGAACACATAAAAGATTTAACGGTTGAATAGATTTACCCCCCATTTACCCCCTCTAAAAAAATGGATTCGGAAAGTTTTTCCAAAATTACCCCAGGATATATTTGGCATGCGGGCAAATCACTGTGGAACTGGATTTGGTTCATGATCAGTGTATTAGTGTGGTTTGAGCAATATCAAGCCATATTTTCCCAAAGCAATGTAATGCTGATGTCACAGTCAGAATGCTCAGTATAGAAAGGCTTCAGGTTTACTTTGTTCTCATTTGCAAGCTCGTCAATGCACTGACAATGCATTTCCCATTTCGCCATTTTTGATTTGCTCAGTTCTGACGCATTATCATGATATAAAAGCCATTTTGTCTAGAGGTGCAATTATTTTTTTGTTTTATTAATCAAGTTAGACTGTCTGTAAAAATTTGCTGGTAAAATGGTGGAAGTGTCAAGCAGTTAAACCCTAAAATCCTTAAAGGTTCTTCTGTATTCCTTTTTTATTCCTAATAATGTTATCATTTCTATATTATGCACAGGGACAATGGGGGATACGCCACATAATAATGAGACTAATTATAAATAGAAAAACAAAAAAATGTTGCTTAACAAAAAAAATGTTAAGAGACATTTACTTAAAATTTATGGAAGCAGTCTGAGTTGTCAGTACATTTTAACAGTCATAGTGCTTTATAATGTTTCCTCCTCCAGAGAGGTTTATGTTTCACGGGGTTTTTTTTTGTTGTTTGTTTCATTAACTTCAAGGAAGCAAAAGTCTTAGTTTTTAAGAAAGTTGCTTTTGTCTGCTTGTTTTAACTAGTCACAAAGGTTATGGAAACATCTTGCCACAGGACTGCAGTTCAAAATGAGTCTTATGGCTAATACTGAAACATTTACAGAAATGTTGATTAACGTGCAATGTCCTTTTAAATAAATAAAGAAGAAAAAAAAACGTTACTGAGTTTTATGTGGATTTTTAGTTTTTGATGAACTAAAATCATAACAAATCTTGGACCTTCTCTCTATTTTTTCCCACATTCATCACTGTCTCTACTTCTGGTTTATATTCATCTCACTTGTGGATGTCAGAGAGTGAGTTCATAATGTCAAGTTTATTTATTACTGGCTGAATATTTCACCTGTCCATGAATTAGGCTCTTGTGGATGCAGATCTTATGGTGTAATAATCCATTATGAGCCCCCCTTAGACCTTAACCCCAGTGTGTCTATCTGTATCCAAGGCAACGTGAGGTGATGAAGTGCACCACACCGCTGAGGAGCATAATTTGACAGAATGATACATAACTGCTTATTGCTTTTCTCTTTGAGAGGAAATGCAAAGCACAGATTTTTCACTCTATCACTGACTCGCTCGGCGCATCACCATCACCCCCCCTTCTCTCTCAATGCACTGCCTCTGTTTAGTGTTTAGGCTCTCTGCTCCAGTTTTCTTTCTGGGGGATAGAGGGAGGCCAAAAGAAATATGGCCAGCATTATTGAAAAAAAAAAACAAAAAAACAAAACTGAGTCAACACTACCCAAAGAGAATCAGATATAGGAGAAGATCCTGCAGTGATATGTTAATGTGCGGTAATGGTGTAATCTAATTATCCAATCAAAAAGCCCATAAGAAGTACAATGTGATTAGAAAATGAGGTCTGAGAGCAAATCAGATTTGGGCTGTTTCAACCTTGCGAACACAGTTCATGATTGTATCCTGTCTGATAGAACAACATGTGGTGGTTTCTCCTGTTGTCCAGTGGGCATTATGTCTGAAGGAAGTCTGAAGTGACGTGTCATTGCCGAGCCATTCTCCTTCCTCAAAGCTGGACATTATTGACTGCTGGGGAAAAATCACAAAGCTCTGAACCTTTTCCGGAATGACAGGCCCTCTCTGACTCACATCTCTGACCTCTCTCTGATCATTCCTCTCTCAAAATACCCGAAGAGCTTTCCTTTCTGGAAACTGTCAGCATAACTCTTATCTTGGGTGACCTTTGACCTGTGATTCAGTCGAAAGCTCAGCAGTGAATGTTTTTGAAGCAATCAGACTGACTTTTGACTGTACTGGCTAGTTCCTTGAGTAGAAATCGGACAAATTCAAGAGCTGGTGTACGTTTGTTTAATGGTTGACTTGAATTTATCTTAATGAAAGCTCCATGAATGACTTAATATTTATAATCAACATGCAATCTTTTATGATTCATTCTGTAAGTAAATTCTGAGTGGAGTTTACCCACA
The DNA here is from genome assembly GCA_030068235.1 of Notoglanidium macrostoma. Lineage (NCBI taxonomy): Eukaryota > Metazoa > Chordata > Actinopteri > Siluriformes > Auchenoglanididae > Notoglanidium > Notoglanidium macrostoma. Next base: position 21,041,778 of record JAQQZR010000037.1, on the reverse strand, counting down.
ATGCTTACCTGCTGATAGTGGTACAGTGGGATTTAACCTTCAGTTCATCTCTGCAGCACTTTAGTCCTTTAGTCTGCTCTCTCAGCTCCTCATCTGTACACACATCAACTTCCAAAGCATCAACTTTCACACTAATACCGCCATCAGTGTCATCATGCTCATCATCTTGCTAACTAGCCAAGCTAAGTCTTCGCAGTAACCAGTTCCAGATTGGAACACAATGTGGTATTATTCAAGGGGGTGAATACTTATAAACGCCACTGTATGGTAAAACTGCTTGGTTTGAAAAAAAAAAACCACTGCTTTGGTCTGTTGTTGTTATGGGTCACTAAACTGATTTTTTTATTAGTGTTTAATGTAGTGTTCTTACATCCTTACATTATATTAAGATGACGCGGCTGCTGTTATAGGAAAATAATCAATGATGGGGTGGAATGATGTGGTCCACTGCAAACCATGGTCATTATTACCTCCCCGAAAGTTGATTATTTTCCAATAATTTCATCTACTGAACTCTTTTATTCCTCTTATACCACAATATAACAATTTTAATTTAATTACATTTTTATTCCTTTGACAGTTACGTTTAATTTTAAGAAATGTCCATGAAACAAATTAGTTCCAGTCATAACAGCTTACCAGCATCTGATTTAGGTTTTTGTTTGTTTGTTTGTTTGTTTTGTTTTTTTTTTTTTTTCCATTTTTCACTTTTCTGTTTGTTGTTCTGTTTGTCTCAAGTTGATGATATTTTTATGGAAACTAAACATATGTTTCATAAACTTATTAGGCAAAATGGAGAGAGTACTATACGGCATACCAAACAAAAGCTCTTTCTAGCACCACCTGACTTGCAGTCTGCCAATAATATTCATTTAAATAGGAACTAAAGAAATCCATTAAAAGATTTGAAGACTGAAATTCAGAAGCTAAAAACACTGCTGTCAGGTAAGGTGTTGGATTTCATATTCACTCATATACAAATTCATATTTCTTTATAGTGATACTTAATACTTTGCCACATATTTGATGCAGTCAATAGTGGCAGATTATATGCATTGTCATCACACTTATGCTTCAAGTTGTCTCCTGTGCCTGTCCGGCTTTAATGTTTGCTCTTTGGTTGTAGATATTGGACTTAAACTTTGGACATGTTCAAATAAACAAAACAACTCAGGACTATGTTATAGTAAGCTGACTGTATCTTCACTTGGCCTATAATTGACCAGACTGGACAGAGATAACAATGGAAGATATAATATTTATTACAAGTCTGAAGTATCAACTTATAGTTAGTCATGTCAATATCCATCCATCGATTATCTATGCCGCTTTATCCGTCTGGGTCGCGGGGAAGCTGGAGCCAATCCCAGTATCTTCGGGTGAGAGGCGGGGTACACCCTGG
>JAQQZR010000037.1:21020527-21034641 GCA_030068235.1 Notoglanidium macrostoma | reverse complement strand
CACACACACACACACACACACACACACACACACACACACACACACACACACACACACACACACACACACACTCTTGCTCTCTGTGGGGAGATGTGAACCAGTGGTCCGTGACTAATTCCACAGACCCAGTTTGAACAATACAATCTGTCCTGTAGGGAAAGAAAACACAGCAATGGAGAGAGAGGGAGAGGGAGAGAGAGAGAGAGAGAGAGAGAGAGAGAGATGCAAGGATAAAGAGAGGTCTGAGGATACCACAAAATACAAATAATAACACTAATATTTCCCTAAACGCTCAAATTTATCATCTCATGAGAAATTTCTCTTGCATGCCTACACTTATTTAACCTTTGGATGCCTATTTTTGATACCTAGTTAAACAGTAAAAAAAAGAAAATGCCCTAGTTTAAAGCAGATATGTAGTGTTTCATATCATTACTCGCTCAGATAGGGCTAAATCTCATTCAATAAACTCTTATCATCGCCTCAGCAGACCTACAACAAATCCAATTCTCCTGTTATTGCCATTGAATTTGACCCAACTCTTTGTGAATCACACACAATGTTGCTGAATGACCAGATTTCTGAAAAGTGTATCCATGGGATTGAAAAACAAAATGTATGACTAGAGCTTCATGCTATTTTTTGCTTCATTTTTCTGTTGCACACAAAAAAATTGCATATTTACAAAAAATAAAAATAAGTAGATAAATAAGGGATGTCAGGAGTCTGAGGCTGCTTACACATGACTAGCTGCAAAATCGTCCAAACCTGCCATTGTTTTCCTATTAGGAGAGTGTCATGCCTCTGTTCCAACCACAACGTCAACCACTCTCATACTCATACAACACTTTAGCCATCGCCGGTCACGGGAAGCTGCAACCAATCCCAGCTGACTACGGGCAGGGTACACCCCGGACAGGTCACCAGTCCATCACAGGGCTAACTCAGAGACAAACAACCATTCACACTCACATCTATGGGCAATTTAGATAGCCACTCAACCTAACCTGCAAGTCTTTGGACTGTGGGAGGAAACCGGCGCACCCGGAGGAAACCCACGCAGGCACGGGGAGAACATGCACACAGAAAGGCCCCATGGTCAACCCAGGGACTGAACCTTCTTGCTGTGAGGTGACAGTGCTAACTGTTACACCATTGTGCTGCCCCACGCAGCATCACGTAGTGTTCAAATCAGGCATTCTAACGCTCGGCTCAAAGTTCAAATTGGTTGAACTTTGACCCTGTTTTCCACTGACCATTCTGGGTGTAACCAATGATTTTGCAGTGTGACATACCGGCACAACACTGGCACAAACTATATACAGGGGGTTTTACGACACAGTTCCTTTCCTACGACAGTGATGCAACCCGAATTTTGGTGTAGGTCGAAACACACCCTAGCCTAAGTCACTTACCTTTCCTAACACAGTTGTAAAATCATAATCTAGAGCATATAAACACAACGGCGTAAGCCGAAACACTCACATCTCTATTTTTTAAGGTTTTTATAGGAGTGAATTCGAAACATCGTATGTCGCGATGCATGTAACCCGAGGACCCCCTATAAGTTTAAATATCATGAATATGAATACGAATTTAAAGATCCAATCAAAGTCTGAATGGAGGGCGGGGAAACTGGAGATTGTACTGTGTGTGTCAGGCTTTTTATGTTGTATGACGCCACTTTGAAGCGGTTCCACAAAAAACCTTGCATGGCGCAAAGTTGCCTGTTGTTTTTTTGTTTTTTGTTTTTATCTTTTTTCTGAAATACCTGTTCGGCAAAGTTGTCGAGATAGTAAATACCCGAGGTTCCGTTTTAGCCTTATTTCTCCCACTCTGTACTTTTTAAAATAGCACTTCCATCTAGGACGCTCGTCATGTGGAGTTCTGAGCGGCACGTCAGGCCTATGCTGAGCGTAGCGTTGACGCCCCAACTCTAGTCATGTACAGGCACCATTAGCATGCATAATGTAACATGTTCACCAGTGCCTTTCTGACCAAAGACAGCTGATGATAAACTTCTGAAAGTGTCAGGAATATCTGATTAAAGTCTAAGACTGGTGTTAGGATGCGCGTCTAAAAGCCACCAGTAGAAGAAGGACAAGATAGAATGACGCCGAAATCACAGGACAGCTACAGTAGTGACAATGTTGGATTGTTGAATTGTGGTTTCAGTAAGAGATCATATTTGCTCACATTTATTAACATAACGTCACCGGGCTACATTCCTGGACCTTCGGATTGCAAGTTGGAAAGCTATGACACATAATAATGGGCAAAAAAGGACTTATTACCTTAAACTCATTTTGAAGAATGGACGTTCCATGTTATTTTATTGTTTTTTTTGCTATGATTATACTGAAGGCTAATGTCTGTTAATGCTATCCCGTTTTCTGCTCAAGGCCAGATCCCCTGATTGATAGCATAACGTTGAAGAGAACATAGTAATTTTCATTATTCAAATCTATCATTCATCTGGATCTTCATCGTATAATCTGTTATAGAATTCAGCCAAGATTTTACTGTGATCATCTCATACAGTGTGACAAGTAATAATCTTAAAAGATAGCTGTAATCTCACAGTCTAAAACCTTTTTAAAAGTGTGATACTGTCCTTCTGCCAACGCAAATGTAATTCATGTATATTATCATCCATTGTTCATTTCTGTTTTATGCATTCTGCATAATAAGTTCTCCTCATGTGCAGGAATGATGGAAATGGAAATCCGAGGCTTTCCGAGGTTGAACCGCGAGTACTCAGGGCAGAGTAGGGCAATCGTCTTCTCCTCCTTCTTCGAATCCACATGAATATTACAAGACTTGCAAATTAGCTCTTACTTCTAAATTAATAACCTTGGCAGTGATTATGATAGTGGTGCTTAGGATGATGGCAATCCGATGATTATAGGGTAATTACATTCAAGACGGCTAGACAGCCAATCAGCGCTCATACGGAACTGATGCGCTCGTTAAATTGTTCTTTTTTATCATTTGTTATCATTATCGGTGAGGGAAGACTGCTCAAATGAAGAAAAATATGTCTTGAAAGGCCATGATGTGCATGCTTAGCATACTCGGTGTGCTTCTGTATTAATTATTGCTTCAAGTCAAACGTAGACAAGGACAAGTAGCGCAGCCAGTGTGACAAATACTGTAAATAAGAGATTACAGTTAGGTTCTAGTTGCTGTTTAATTAACAGTATAATTAATATCCTGTAGCCTGAATTGACTTTCTTTTTTAAGTGTGAGGAAATAATAAACAGTTCAGATCATACAATTTATACCCAAGTCTCACCTTCCTGCTTGAGTGCACAATCACGCCTGTATAAGATACGTTTGTACCTAACAACTGCTGTCCGCTCATACTGAACATCCTTTCAGCACACTTAGTACTGTTTGGCTTTAGCTATAAAAGATTAATCATATACTGTATTATCCTCTATCTGGCATCACCAAGAAGAGAATGAGTTCCCTTCTGGTTCCTCACAAGGTTTCTTCCTCTTGTCATCTCAGTCACCCCTCATTCCTCCATCGATACCGCTTTATCCATCTGGGTCGAGGGGAAGCTGGAGCCAATCCCGGCATCTTGGGGCGAGAGGCGGGGTACACCCTGGGCAGGTCGCCAGTCCACCACAGGGCCAACACAGACAAACAACCACACACGCTCGCATTCACACCTATGTAGCCAGTTGACCTAATTTGCATGTCTTTGGACTGTGGGAGGAAACCGGAGCACCTGGAGGAAACCCACGCATGCATGGGGAGAAAACTCCGCACAGAAAGGCACCCTGGGTGCCCCGGGGATCGAACCCAGGACCTTCTTGCTGTGAGGCGACAGTGTAACCACCGCACCACCGTGCAAGCTGCTTTCTTTCTATTTTCTGTGACCTCTAGCAACTTGCCAACAAGGAACAAGAGGTTATTTCTTGCTTTTGTCCCATTTTATCACCTTTTCCAGGTCAACCACCTTTTGGTGATAAATGCAACATACGGTTTGAGGCTACATTCTGATCCCTGCTGCTACGCTGATTTGGAACAGAGGGCCAGAGGTTTGTTATATATTGCTTAAAAGATACTGCATTTGTGGCCTTTGCTACATTTTTTGTTTAAAGAAATAGTTAGCACAGTGACTTGGTTAGCACTGTCACAGCTGGAAGGTTCTGGGTTTGAACCTGCTGGCAGACTGGGGATTTTCTGTGTGGAATTTGCACTTTCTCTCCATGCCTGAATGGGTTTCCTCAGGGTGCTCCCATTTCCTTCAACAGTCCAAAAACATGTAGATTGGGTCAACTGGCTACTCTAAATTGCCCATAAATGTAAATGTGACAATGAATGATATGTTCAAAATATTTCAACTTTGCCTTGTCGTCAATCCTTCCAAGAAGCAATCTGGATGTATTTTCTCAATTACTGATTTATTTGTTCTTCTTTCTATCCAGGGAACTCTGAGTAGTTTCCTGCAGCACCACAATTCGGTGTCAATTGTTCAACGTGTCGATTGTTTTGCGTTCTGCCTCAATAATAGTCCAGCTCTCACATCCATACCTCGCTACTGGAAACACCATGGCTTTGTCAATCAGATCAGTTCATAGTCTGTGCTTACCTTAGTCAAGTGAACGCAATAAACTCCTTCTTGATGATAATCTCACCTTGGATGATTGACTTCAAGTGGAATTAGTGTTTTAATGGTTATGCAGCAGCTCAAGTACATCTGGGCTAAGACACAATACTCAGACAGACAAGCAAGACCAGTAGACCCTGAAAGAAACCAGAAAAGCAACTGCTTCTAATGTGGATTAGCAAGCCATTTTGCTAACACTAAGAAATGTCCTTGCGTATCAGTAACATGCAGCTTGTGCAGGACAATTTGCAGGCAATTGTAATGTAGTCAAGCTCATAGCAGAGTATCTGTCACTACCTCAAAGTTTATTATTTTCCAGCAATGTTCATTTATCTGCAGTAACAGCTTCATCCTGGTCAGGGTCATGAGCAGGAAGTTTATTTCACCCCAAAGGCACCATACACAGATATTTACAAACTCATTCAGTCCTAGAAGTAGGCAATCTGCCTACCTGCATGTTTTTGAACAGTGGAACAAAACTGGAGAACCAGGTAAACCTGCGTAAGACTTTATTCTTCTAATAAAAGACAGTCACACAAAAAGGATGGGTTCCCTTTTGAGTCTGGTTCCTTTCACAGTTTCTTCCTCATATCATCTCAGGGAGTGTTTCCACATCACCGTCTCCTCTCGTTTGCTTATTAGACGTCTGCTTTTTGACAACGTCTGTTGTTAAAAGGTGAATGGAATTGAAATCGAACCTGCCAGATTTCAATGAATTATAGATAAGCGGAGAAAACTTTTGACTTCACTGTCAAAAGTTTCACGCATACCTTGTTTGACACAAGTCTCTGTGGTATTTGCCTCTGATCATGGACTGGAAAGTGTCTTATCACAGCTGTATCCAGACAACACATGGTGTGTTGTAGCAGTTGTCTCACACACTGTAGTCTATAGAGAGGAAATATTCAGGACTTGAAAAAGAAGTGCTTGTGTGTGAACAGTCTGTGGAGACATCGTTTCAGTCTCAGAAATGCTGACCACTGCACTGCAAAAAATGGCAGAAGTTGAGCTGAGGATTGCAGTTGTCAGACTTACCATCCTGACAAACAATACATTGCATACGCTCTGCTGATATCCACTTTACTGCCCTGAATTGGAAACTGCTGAGCCTGAGCTGATCGCAAAAATATCTTACAACAGTGTGCACAAATTCACAATGGATGACCCAGATTAAAGACTGATCTCGCTGTTTGCTTCAGATAACTCAACAGTAACGGTGTTACAATCTGAAATTTTTCATGGTTTGATAAGCTAGACTAAAACATCATGTTGTCTTAGTATCACTGTATTTAAAATCAACTACTTAAAACTTATTACAATCAGCAGTGCACTGCAAGAATAATAATAATAATAATAATAATTTCAAGAAAGTAAATATGCTTTAGTTCTAGGAAATTAATCCAATTTTTCACCCGAGAAGAAAAAATGTTGTCAAACTTTTTTTTTTTTTTCGAAGAAAAGCAGCCTCGTTTTTAGATACTTTCTCTTTCTTTGTATTGACAAGATATCGCAGCTAATTTTGAAACTTTTTTTTTTTTAAACTGGATTTATCTAGAAACAAGCTCTATCAATGGACTACATCGGAGGATGCATCCTTATTTTAAGAATCAAGCCATCTGTGTGTGCATAATTAAAAAATCTAGAGAAATAAAGCCAAACCTAAATGCACTACTAGAAAGAAGCCAAGGTTCCTTTAAGTTGGTAAAAGTGTTTAGTTTCAAGCCAAAATATCTACCAATAGTATAAGCCAATCTTTTTTGGTAAGAACTCCTATAACTAGCATAAAATTCTAGTCACTAAAAAACTTAACTGTAATCCATATAATAGACAATATGGCTTGATAGAAGCAACTACAATGCAAGTTTTTAGGATAAACCTGCTCAAACTGAGTATAATTATCTAATATTGAGATGTTATTTCTCAATTATTGAGATGTAATATCAAAACTTCTTACCTTAAAAGAATTTTTGCTTACCACATTGCAGATTTTTTTGTTGCTTGAAACAAGATACTTAAAGAAAAATGAAAGAAAATGTGGCTTCTTTCTAGTATTGTTTGCAGTGTGTTTTTGAGCATCCTTGTAAACATGACAAAAGCCAAAATGACTAATGATCAAACTCCCTAATTGTTCTTATTTCTTGAAAAAATATTATTTAGAATGACTTTCCCATCAAATGTCTTACATTATCAGTAATTATCATATACAAAGGTGGACAGTAACAAAGTACTTTTAATTGAGTACTTTACTTAAGTACATTTTTTGAGTATCTGTACTTCACTTGAGATTTTTTTTTTTTTTAGAAATATAGTCAGTTTGTTTATGACTCCCGCTCCACTACATGTGAAAGACAAATATTGTACTTTTGTCTCCAGTGCATTTCTATGAAGGTTCCTGTTACTCGTTTCTCTACAGCATAGCTTTGAAGTCAGCTGATGAATTTTCTTTTCTTTTCTAAAATGTGACAGGCCATACGCTGTGTTCATCATACTAGAAAACCAACCACAGTAAACTACTTATAACCTACACTCAAGTTCATAGTTCTTGCGGCTGCATTTTTTCAGTTCGGTTTAAACTTGTTCAGTGTTAATGATCACTACGGCAGATGAAAATGATGATCCCTCACCAGCGCACCCATGGCCATATCTGAAGTCCGTATTGATGTTTTTGAAATGAAGAAAGCTTAGTATCACGTTAAATATTTGCAAACGTCATCGCTACCTGCAAAAAATTTGCTGTCCAACCTGAGAAAGCATGACGGGGTGTGTAAAAATTAGTTTCATTAGTTTAGTTTAGTGAAAAAAATCAGATAAACATTTTAAACAAATTTATCTGTGCTTGTAATAGCTGCAGTGTTTATGCTATGGTTGGTCAAATGACTTTTTATGGATTTCCCTGCCATGTTGTCGTATTAGGAGCGAGTCCTGTGAGAATCCACTACTGACAACATGCTAATAGATAGCCAGCGAAAATACTGAATTAACTTTATTGATTAAAGTCCTTACAGAAATACGTTTTAATCTCGTCAAATACACAATACAACGATGCATCAACATTAAACATTGAAAAAAAGTACTTTTAAATAATTAAGTATTTTAAAAGCAAGTGGACCAGTACTTTAACTCAAGTAAAGAATTTCCTGAACAACTTTCACTTCTATTGGAGTAATATTTGACCAGGAGTATCTACACTTTGACTCAAGTATATTGTACTTTGTCTAGATCTGATCATATTGTGGTTATAAGTTAGATAGTAGAAAGTAAACTAGATAGTAATTCCATTTAGATTTAGTCAGCATTGACATATATTTCTGTTCACCTGGTGATAAATTGCTAGGAGTGGCAGCAAAGCAGTAGCAGTAGCAGATTTCATAGCATTTCCTGAGCTGAGAAATGAAAGCTGTAGTATAAATTACGGTGAGTCAAATAAAAATACACAACTTACAGTTTTTGAGGAAGCCATAGCTGTGCACAAGGGACGAGAACCACCAAATTCAGAAATGTGATTTGTTAAAAACAAACCAACCAACAAACAGGTAGATGGTAAAAAATGGAAATGCATTTTAATCAATTTTTTCTAAGTATGAACCCATGATGCTGTAACAACCCTACACAACTGTAGTCTTGTGTCCTCACAACTGGTGCGTATTGTTTCACTGCAACAGTAGATTGCACATCTAGTGCACAAAGCATGACCAGAGACTGAGCAAACGCATCGATTTAGTTGAAGTACCCTACCCCAACGGAACTGGTTACCCTTCATAACAGCCCATTTCTAAAGGTCACCATGGATGGCAGCTTTTGAGACTGAATCTGGCTTGTCTTTGAAGCAAGTAGCTGGAGGTCACCATTCACGTAAAGTGTAACCTCAGACCTGGTCATGTGATTTCTGTCTACTGTTTTGTCATTGAAAAAATCCATAAACTCTACAGAGTCCAAGAAGAAAGTCCCTAGTGAAAAGGTAAAGCAAACAATAAAATCATGAATGCACACTGCCCCACTGTCTCAAGTCATGTTTTTAAATGAACTGTTTTGTAATTATCTCTTGCCCAACTTTGACTTCCCAATGTTCTTGTGACATTGTTGTCTATAGGAGCATTAATTGACTTGATAATAAGGAACTGTAATCTTGCTCTATTCCCTTTAGTAGTGCATAACCCAACTAGCCAGACTGCAAACATGATTGATGAGGGAAAAGCATTGGATACTGTGTATTGTTCTACTTGATATTTAATTAGTGTGCACGGAAACACTAATCAAGAAAACAGCTGAAGATAACTCAGGGGTATTTTAACTGATCGTGTGAAGGCTTGCTTACGAAAGTGTGGATAAGGGACTAATATGCATATGACAGAACAGCAGCAGCAGTAAGCTTTTACAATTGCATCATTTGGCAGATGCACTAATCCAGAACATCTTACATGTATAACATTTATATGACTGAGCAGTTGAGGGTTAAGTGCCTTGCTCAAGGGCTCAGCTGTGGTAGCTTGGCAGTGCTGGGATTTGAACTCACCAGTCATAATTGAGACAATTTATAGTTGCATACTCTATGTTATGGTGCTTCATCGTACCAATTTTGACTAGCAGTACAGATTCTGAACAGATGAGATATATGTCTGGGTTCAACCTGAAGAGTAGAAAAACATGTTTTCACTATCAATTTTTCCTAACAAGCCATATCATCACTTCACTAATCAGACCAAAGAGAGTAAATGAAATTAAAATAAATTCAAGTCTGTAAAAACCACAAGGAGAATCTGCTACAGAAGCCATAATGCTTCATGTTTTGTTTTTTTTGTTTTTTCAAAGAGTAGCACATGTTGCATATGTTATTCCATACAATGGTTGGATCTATTTTTTGAACATTCTTTGCTGCGTTCACATCAAGACCACAGACCACCAGTTGGCAATGCCTGGGCTAGACACAAAACGCAAAGTCACAAAAGGCAATTTACAGCAGCCAGTTCAACTAATCTACATGTTTTCAGACTGTGGGAGGAAACCGGAGGTCCTGGAGGAAACCCATGAAACCACGTGGAGAATATGCAAACTCGGCGCAGAAAGGCCCCAGTCAACCAGCAGGTTTGAAGCCAGAACCTTTTTGCTGTGAGGCAAAAGTGCTAACCACTGCACCACCGTGCCACCCATGGATCGTCTAGTAATTGTACTGTATAATTTGTGTATATTGAGAAACACTTTAATCAAACTGATTCAGTTAAATATTGCCCTAAGATGACTACATGGTGCATTATGTTAAACACTCAGTAGAACATAAGCTCTTCCTAAAAAAAAAACACTGTTTTTTAGTTTTTCTAGATTACAGTTTTAATACACTCGTATCTTTTAAGGGAAGATACTTGAGGAGATGTATGCAACACACTGTGCGACCACTTCCCATCTCTGTTTTATTGGTTCTCATCCCTGCAGCTCAACAGTTATATCTGACTTTGTAAAATGACCTTTCCAAGGATTGTGTAAGCTGCATTGATTATTCTGCACACCACATCACTGATGTGCACATGCTGGTCCTCAGTATTCTGCAATCTGGCATCTATACCTAAATGAAAGCATAAATGTAGTTTTCAGCTTGTCCTGCTGTGCAAAATCAGTTTATCAGTTTTCCATTTACAAAATATGGTTGAATCAATGTCCATATTTTTTTCTTTCCATTTTTGTTTGCTTAGGTATTGAATTTAAGCATTTAGGAAACTTAACTAACTTATCTAACTGATCTGACTCATTCCCACAAGATGAGGTGAATTACAGTCTAAATGTATAGAGCAGAACAGTTAAACCTATCAAATGTTTATACCAGGGTAATAAAAATATGCAAACTATATGTCCAAAAGTATGTGGACATGTGACCACCACACCAATACAATATATGGGCCTTCACCACACACAATTGTCTAGAATGTCTTGTATTTTGTAGCATTAAGATTTCCATTTACTGGAACTAAGTGTCTCAAACCTGTTTCAGCATGACAATGCTACTGAGAACAAAGCAAGGTCGATGAAGACATGGTTTGCCAAGGTTGATCTGGAAAACTGAAGTGTCCTGCACAGAGCCCTAACCTCAACTCCACTAAACACGTTTGGGATGAAATGGAATATGGCTCCACTAGGCCTCTTCGCCCGACAGCATTGCTTCAAAAATCTAGGAAAAAGCCTTCCAAGAGGTATATAACCTGTTATAGCTGTAAACACATGGCCAAATCTATATTAACTGTGATGGAATTGGAATGGGATTTACAACCATCACATATGGGTGATGGTCAGGTGTTCATATACTTTTGGTTATATAGTGTACTTCTCTTATTCCTCCTTGTAGCTATATGCAGTATGAGTGGATGTGAAATCTCTCTCTCTCTCTCTCTCTCTCTCTCTCTCTCTCTCTCTCTCTCTCTCTCTCTGTGTATGTATGTGTGTAAGTGGAGGTCAGTTGTAATGGGGTCACACAATCCTCAGCCTGATAATGAAACGATGTAGGATGTCTGGTGTAATCACAATAGGAAAGCAAGTGCATATGTGTCGCAAGTGGCCACACTGGGGACACACTAATACCCACTTCCAAGAAAAGCTTTGTAAGACAGGCAACATCTATTTTACCTTATCTTATGTCCAGCTGGATGCTAATACTGGATGATTTGTTTTTAATGCTGATAAGCCTAATATAGTCAAGGACCTTAGTGAAGGAGAAATATTTTTCTGTCATTTCTGATGTATATAATTGACATTATTCTAATAATTATTCTAATTACCTAATATGGGTAATTTGTCTCACATTTAGTTATATTTCCACTTCAAAAGAAAACGCCTAATAGAATGTTGGTTGGTGCTTTGATAGATAGATAGATAGATAGATAGATAGATAGATAGATAGATAGATAGATAGATGGCATGAGTGCATTAATAAAAACTTTGCAGCTTTCACTATTAACTACAGAAAATTAATAAACACCTTTTGACCACTCAGAATTGAGAATCAGAATCTGATCTATAGTTAATAAATTATTCCATTTGGATTTGGAGGAGCAGAGTGTTTTTATTAATCCAAAAAATAAAAGTAATAATAATAATAATAAAGAAAAGGTATATAAAATGGTTTTAGATTCTAAAGATTTCATCAGCTTATCATTTTGCTAACAGTTGAATTTGTGCTTTAAGGTGCTTTGAGTATTTAATGTCAAAGACAGACAAGGATTAAGTTAAGACTGTTTACTCAGCTACTCTCAGGTCTGGCCTGTGTGCAAGTCCACATTAAAAATGGCTGATTGTGTCTGAATGGCAGGATAATGGCTTTTCAGAGACCTCTGGCCTGCCACAGGTGTTTTATGTGATGTACTTTGGAGCTCAGGAGGTCCATTTAAATCAGATCAATAATGTTTCTAGGCAAAGTACCATCCATCAGCCATCCCTCTGCATCACCTTTAATTCTCTTCCTTTGGAGCTTTCAGGTCAATTACATGTACATGAACACACATGCGTAAAATATACACAATAGCTCTTAGTCAGGAAACATTGGATTAACTAAAAAAAACCAAAAAAAAAACACATAAAAGGGAGAGCATGTGCTGTATATTCAATAATAATTTTGGTACTGCCATGATTAAGCTGCAAACCTACCTATTCTGCACATTTTTATCACTACATAACATATATCCAAATGACAAAAAGTAGTATAACTATCAGTCTCAGCAGCACTGAGTCACTCATTTCCTACTGATGTTCTGTCTATTTATACTGCCTGACACAAAAAGCTCGCAGCACAGCCAGCTCCTGAAATAAACTGACACAGAAATCAATTTGTTTGCATGAGAGAGCAGTCCATGAGAGCGTAAGTAGATTTAGGCAAAGCTGAGAGAGAAAAAAAGAGAGTTATTCGGATGGAGAGATCGGGAGAGAGTCCTGTATGACTTGTGTGCGAACTTCAAACAAGTAGAGAGCCTAACTGTGCTGTTCTGTTATGTTTCTCTGAGCCATGCTGAAGTCCACTGAAGTCATGAGCTCTGTGTCCCCAAATACAAAGCGTGAGATAAATGTGTGCGGAGGGATTATGGGAAAGAGCAGACAAGCAGAAAACGGGCAGAGAAGCAGGGTGCTGAAATGCGGATTATTTCTCGTACTGGAAGGCTATGAAATAATATTCACTACATGGACAAAAGTATTGGGACACCTGACTATTAGACCAACAGGGACTTTAATGGCATAGCATTATCCAAAATGGCTTGGTATGCTGAAGCATTAAGATTGCCCTTCACTGGAAGTAAGGAGCCTAGAGCAAATGCTGAAAAACTGCCCCACACCATTAACCCTCCTTTACCAAACTTCACAGTTGGCACAGTGCAGTCAGGCAAGTAACGTTCTCCCGGCATCCACCAAACCCAGACTCACCCATCTGACTGCCAAACAGAGAATCATGATTCGTCACTCCATAGAACATGTTTCCACTGCTCCGCAGTCCAGTGACAGTGAGCTTTACACCACTCCAACTGACGCTTGGTATTGGACTTGGTGATGTGGCCTGCATGCAGCACATGGTCTGATTGAAACACCTGAATTCAATAATTAAGAAGTGTGTATATACTATATATACAGAGTCAGCCAAAAAATGTATATACACTTCAGGAAAAGAAAAATTTGTATAAATATACAAGTTACCTAGGTGCTTAAAGTGGAGGCCATTAGCTTCCAGACATTAATGTGTAGAAGTGTTCCTGAAGTGTGCATACATTTTTTTGGCTGACACTGTATATATATATATATATATAGAGAGTCAGGCAAAAAAATGTATCCTGTTAAACGTGTAAAAATGATACATACTAAGGGTCAGATTTACTAATCAGTGTGAGGCCACCAAAAAAAACAAAAAAAAACAAAAAAAAACACCAATGGGAGTGGCCAGTTCTGCAAGCGATCCAGTAAAAACAAGCAAATTAATGAACACAGATGCAGCTAGTTCATTTTGATAATGATCAACGCAATCAACCGAGAACAGTGTAGTCACAAAAAGGTGCCTGACTCCTTCTAGTTGGAGGTTCCAGGTCGACTTTGATTTGCTCCAGCAAATTCAGAATAATGTGCCTTGTCAATTGATATGTTTGGATAACGTCTTCCTCTGGCATTCCAAATAGATTAACATAAGTGGAGGAAATTCTCTCCCTTTTACCACTCACTCTCTGTTGCTGGCGGCACGTCCTCCTAGGGGCAGCTATAACAGCCATGTCAAGTGTAAAAAAAAATCCATAGAAATTTCATGTACCTTTAGGCCGTCTACATGGACAGTCCTCAGCAGCAGCAAGTGGTCCTCAAGTGATGAGAACTCCAACCAGAAGTAGGGAATCAAGATGGATCAGGCAGGTCTGGAGAGCAGAGGGGGTCAGGATCAATGGTATCTCAGGAGTATCATGTGTAGCAAGAAAGAGAGAGAGAGAGAGAGAGAGAGAGAGAGAGAGAGAGAGAGAGAGAGAGAGAGAGAGAGAGAGAGAGAGAG
>JAQQZR010000037.1:20990312-21010352 GCA_030068235.1 Notoglanidium macrostoma | reverse complement strand
ACTGTCCAGTTTGGGTGAGTCTGTGCCCATGATAGCCTCAGATTCTTGTTCTTGGATGACAGGAGTGGAACCTACCTTTGTTGTAGTCTTTTCACCTAAGGTCTTAACCTGTATCTGCATGACTTGATGCATTATGCCACTGCCACATGATTGGCTGATTAGGTAACAGCATGAATGAACAGGTATAGTGTTCCTAATAAAGTGGATGGTGATGGTGGTGTATATATATTTGTCTATTAAATTTTTAATGTGACTATTCGGTTCAAGGTATTGCAGAATTTAAGCAAATTTGTGATGTGGATCATGGTAAATCCTTTATTCAAAGAGTCGGATTTTCCATCAGTCTTATCCCTTCCACTGAAGCACGTGTTTAGATGATCTACATGAATCTTCAGGTTTTTCAAGCGAACACTCTTATTATATGATTTGTAATGAAAAACTTTGTGTTTAAAAAAAATATGAAGAATGCCAAACAGAAGCGTTTTCCCTAGCAGTCTCAGACTTTTGGACCCAATTGTATATGGAAAGGGTAAACCAGGACGGCAATTACATGGATTTTGTTATTTATTCATTATAGCATATTGTCATAAGACTTGTGTTTTTTCATTGTCCTAATACTGTTTTTAGATCATCTACAAGTTGAGACACTATGAGAATCCTTCAGACTCTGAAGTCCCAGATCAGATAAGTGACAGGATCTTTGAGCTTGTTGATCTAAATCATGATGGTAAGTTCCCAAATCAGTTAGCATTTTTTTGTCATCACCCACATGTTAGAACCATTAGAGAGAGAGAGAAAGAAAGAAAGAAGGTGCAGTCCATTCTAAAATAGGAGTTCAGAATTATAAAGTGTGAATTCATAGTAATGCAAGTTCGTATTTGTGCTCCAAGGTCTTTTTTTTATTATTTTTTAGGTCAGATTTCATTGGAGGAGTTTATGGATGGAGCACAGAGGGACACGTGGGTGATGGAGCAGCTTAGACTCGACCTGAAGCCCACTCGCTGGTTCATCAAACACCAGAATAAAACCATCATGAAGCCTACCAAAGAAACAGAAACTCTGGCTTAACAATGTATGTGACCATGAAGAGCTCTTAAGTTTTGTGGAAAATATTGTGCCTAAAATTTATATTAATAAATGTTTATTTATTAATGTTTTTTGTTTGTTTGTTTTTTCTTTCCCAGATGTTTAATGGCACTTGCCTTCAGTTTCTGGACATACTATGCATCTATATGCAGTATGTGTTTGTGTGTCAAAGAAACAAACCTGCTTGTATAACAGCTAAAATATACTCAAATACTCAAATATATAAAATGAGTGAACTGAAAAATAAACTTGAAGAATGCATGCAAATATAAACACGTTCTTACAATTAAACACTGAGAACAACATAACATTGGTGACTATAGTAGCAAAATAAGAATTTTGAAATTAAATATTTTTAGTGGCTTGTAATTCATTTTTTGTGCATGTCAGTCAAACAGTACAGTTAACATTATGCTTTATTTGGTTTACTTATATAGTTGTAAGACAATTTTCTGTTTTATTGAATGACATTTCAGGTATTGAATTTCTGTATTTTTGATATTAGCTTTAACAGTGTTATACTCTCTTTTGTCTTCTTCTTCTTCTTCTTCTTCTTCTTCTTCTTCTTCTTGCACATGGTGATATGTGGGATCCAAACACATATTTTTAAATACCACTCCCAGATATTGAAGCTTTGTGATAAAAGCTACATGCTAACCTTGTCCTTATCTGCTGATATCTGATTGGCTGATGATGGATTTTTTTCCCCCTAGTAAACCAGTCATCATTAGGTATAAAATCACTGGATAGCACATTTACATTTACGTCATTTGGCAGACACCCTTATCCAGAGCAACTTACAAACACCTTATTTTTATACAAGTGAGCAGCGGAGATTAAGGGCCTTGCTCAAGGGCCCAACAAAGACAGCTAGGCGGTGCTGAGATTTGAACTCACGACCCACCGATCTCTAGGCCAATGGCTTAACCACTGAGCTACCCTGTAGCACGCTGTTACAGCCTACCAAATTCAATCTAATCCGACTCACGGATCCTCTGAAAGAGTTTACCGCCACCACCTATGGGTGACCACACCATAAACTTCGGATATGTTCTCGGAACCTTGTTCTTAACATGATGTTCAAGTTCTGTGTCAATCCATGCAGTTTTGAGTTACAGCTGTTTGCATAAAGAAAACTCCGCCCCACTAGGGTTGATTGGCATGTAATGGCCATATTGTTAATAGGCTAACTGAATTTACTGAAGGTCATGTATACCATGAAAAGAAATGTCCTAGTATCTTTGGGCTCCCAGTAGGCTTAATGGCTGTCCATGTCCATTTCCTACTCCTAAATGACTTCTAATACCTGATCCACTTACATTAGTGTGATTTTGGGTGAATGGGTTTAAAGGCTAAGAGAATTAACACAATGGTCAAGAGAAAGTAATCTTCTCATTACTTCTCAAGCTACAGTAGCCAGCAGTATGTGCTTTACAAAGTGCTATAGTATAGTATGTGCTGTAGAAGAGTGTGTTTTCCACAAGTCCATTGCTCAATAAGTACTGTATTTAGTGCGAATCACTCATTAGCATATAAATGTGTGTGTGTGTGTGTGTGGCATTTATTTATTTTACTGATAAAGTTTGGCATCACTTGCTTGCTTAGAGGGAAGCATTACTGCAAATGAATGCAAAATGCTTCTGACTATTCACCTTAATTAAGGAACTGTTTCTATCCTGATGGGTGTGGTATCTTTCCGGGATGACTCCGCCCCCATGCACAGTTCAGTGAATGATATGATGAGGATGGAAATGTTGTCAATCAGATGCTTTGGCTTTCACATTCACCAGGCGTCAGCAGAATTGAGTGATTTTGAAATGATGTGTTAGACAGGATTGGTGTTCTTCATCACCATTATCAAAACTATCAACTATTTTGGGAATATGTTTTGGAAGAATTGTGTTCTTCATACTTCCAGAGACATATAGAATCATAGAAGCTGTTTTGGCAACTCATGGTGGCCCAACACCTTACACTCTTTTTTCTTTAAATTGTCATCCATCTGTATTATTATTATTATTATTATTATTATTATTATTATTATTATTATTATTATTACAATATTTGGAGGTGGAGCACTGCCATCTAGTGAGCATTCTCAATTACTACTCATGGTACTTTCCCCCCAGTTCATTGCACACTCTGTAAGAAATCCATTTCCCAGCATTCCTTTGAAACTACAGATGATGATATCATCTTTGAGCATGCTCTCTTAAGTTGAGGTTTGAGCTGCCAAGAGGAGCTTCTGAAAAGACCGTAGGTGGCGTTTCAGCTGCTCTTCATCCAGAAGGAGTGATGGCTCTGACGGAGGATACGTAGATGGGGATTGTGCAGGTGGGGTGCATACAGACACCATTGTCTGTGTGTGTCTCTGTGTGTCTTTGTGTTTGTGTGTGCGTGTGTATGTATGTATGTGTGCATGGCTTACTTGTAGTGTGTATTTCTGGATAAATATTTTATTTATACAGAATGATAAATGCACAATTGCATGTATAACTGAATATGTTCATACACACACACACACACACACACACACACACAGGCACACACACATTTTTTCATTCTCCAGATCAAGCCCTTGTTTGTCATTGTTTTGCACAAATTCTTCTACTCATTTGTTTAAATGTGTAAATTGATCTTCCTGCCTGATGCCAAGCTGTTTACTTATTTGAAATACTTTAATATATATGATGAACTTTTGCTATAGTATTTCAAAACAGTAAAGTGGACACTATAACACTTCATTTGCAATAAATAGGATGAAACAAATGAACAATAACTGAAGAAGCCTGTTTGGATGTTTTGATCATTATTATTGTTATTCTTAATCAGGAAGCATAGACTGACCCACACATTTATAAAAGATCTAGAAATAATCCTAAACATTGTGCTGTTAGATTGTTGTAAACAAGCCTGTAAATAGTAAAAAAACATATATACAGGAAAGTTGTGTGTTCAAATCCTGCAATCCACAGTTGTGCCCTTTAGTAGGTATAAAATATAAAATTAATATAGATAATTTTGCAAACAATCATAATTTCCCCAATTTCAGTATTGTAGGCTATTTAGTGTAGATTCTTGAAATAATCCCAATGAAATTTTAACACTACAAAACACAGAAAAATTCAAGGGGTGTGAATACTTATGCAAAACACTACATAGACGTTTTGATTTGATTTGATTCTGCTTCAGTCCTTAAATGTCTTGTCTAATTCATTTTGTTCCCGTATGAATAGATAGATGTTTGATGAATAGAAATCGAAATATCTAGATTCTACTTAGAAATCAATTTCTTTGTAAATATTACTCTTTTTTTAATTAAAAGGGCAGTTTATTAAGAGTCCCCTGCTTCTTGTGAGGCAAATTGGAACTGCAATAAAATATCCTGCTTCCCTGCAACCAACCCTGCCTCCTCTGCTAAAATGATGTAAGCTTCCTTTTAACAAAAATGCACAAAAATGAGTTAGGCAGTTCTGTTTTGGCTGGGGGAGGAGCTTATTTCTGGGCTGGAAAAAAAAAAAAATTCACAAAAGTCTGAAATGTGAATTTTGTGAAATCTATCATATGCCATATTTTACTAAGGCATCTTTAAATGTATATTAATATTGTAGGTCTAGAAACATATTTAAAAATTGCAAATTGTGTCTTTAATATTCAGAATTCTTTACATTTAATGTCCTGCATTTAAATATCTCAACAGTTTATACTAACGCACTGTTGAATTCGCAGTTCTGATTGGGCGTAATGGTAGTGGAGCCTTTTATAACGTTACTGTTTCAAAACCTTCTTGGTTTCTCTTTAACACGATAAGCTGTGATTTCTTTCTTATTAACTTAACTTAAAGAGAGAAAGAATGAGTGAGGCTGGTAAGGGAACAAATGTTTATAGCAGCTGTGACGTAAGGGATAGCACGCACTCACTTGTCTCACGGACGTGTCATGACATTATATGTAACTCTAAATGGTTAAAAATATGATGTCGGTCTTTAATGGATTTTAAAAAATGCAATTGCTAACTTTGGTAAATAAGGAATAAGACACTTCATGGTGTGCTGTCATTGGTGTGGTAATGATAACTCTGCTTTATCACACCACCCTGTCGTTGATTATTTTCCTAAAACAGCACAAGTGTTTTCCTCATGAAATCATGAGATACATGACACATTCGGTTTTTATTTTAATGCACTCTCTTGGTCAGGGAGATTGCGATGAGAGATATTGCAAGAAAAAAAAAACACCCTGTCACTCAAATATAAGGGCAATGCTCATATGTTATTCAGCAAGCGAATCATGGCCTTGGACATTCTGATGGCTCGGTATTTGCTAACACTGGACTCTTATGTTATATTAATATTCAGTAAGACTTCCCTGTAAACACTGTTTGGGCCACAAATCTGTTATATAATTGAATTTATGGCTCTTATAAAAAAATTTTAAACTCCTACCTCCATACACACATTTCAAAGAGACACGCACACACATGTGCCTTTTATAGGCCACCAGACCCTGAGGGAGGACCAGGTTTAGAGAAGGGGGTGGCTCAGTTGTGCAAATATGGACAGGCTTTGAGCGAGAAAGAGAGGGAGACTAGAGGAGTTAGTGAATCGGCTGTCACTCTCTCCCACGCCACCGTGAGAGCCACAGGACACATGGTGTCCTCCAGCACACCTACACACAGAGCTGAGAGAGAGTGTGTGTGAGAGAGCGGGGAGAGAACGGTAGAGATCGAGATTCAGTGAAGAGAGGAAAAAGAAACAACAACAACAACGGAAGGATTTTGTGATTTCTTTTGAGGAGCTGCTGCTAACGCTGGGAGTAGGATGGCCGAAGGAGAGGGAGGGGACGAGGAGATCCAGTTCCTGCGAACGGTAAGTGTGTCTTACTTCTTCTGTGTGTGTGTGTGTGTGTGTGTGTGTGTGTGTGTGTGTGTGGGACTAGGAAATGGGGGCTTTCCGTATAATAGTGTTATTATTCCTACACTATGTCACATCTGGAAATGTGAGAAGAAGTGTTTGTGTGTGTCTGTATGGCGAAAGTTTTTGCTCCTCCAGTAGTGTTTCTTCGGTAGATTTGACACCTTGCTCCTTGACTGGCTGATATTTATAAATGTCAGCCTCTCTCTCCATCTTCACTGTCCCAGTTTAGCAAGGGACCTGACTTTTCTTTTTAACCACCTCAAGACTCCACCTTTATTTAGATTTTTTGGCCATTCTGACATTATCCTGTATTTACTTCGCCTTATCGGTCTTGTGTCTTTCTGCAGTAGCGTCCTAAATTCTCCAGCCTCGTGGCACCTTTCCGCCATTTGTTCCAGAATCGTCGTCCATTTGAGCACTTGTGAGGAAAGGCTGGTACATCTGTTAGCATCGTTATCTATTTTTACCCGAGGAGAGGAAAGGGGAGACTTTTAGAGTGAGGGTAGAAGATGGAGCAAGAAATTCAGAGGACTCAGAAGTGAGGGAGGGGGGGGTGAGGGGGTGGACGAGGGGGCAGCTGGTCAGTCCTGCCTCATCTGTCAGGACTGAGACTTGGAAGCCAGTGCATTTGGGAAGGTCAACAATAACAAGACACTCAAGTCAAACGCACTGAAATCTGCTTAAATAGGGCTACTAAGGTATACCAGAGAAGTTGTCAGAGAGTTTAGAGTTTAGACAGCATCATGAGATTAAACTAAAGGCTTGAAGCTGTCATTATTCTGATTCAACCTTGGGAAACTATTCACAGTTCTGTGATTTGTATTCCAGAAATTCTATAGTCAAAGTCAGCATGGGCTTTATTGCAATGTTTTATAACCTTCAAATGCCGGTCTTTGTTGTCAACGCTTTTAAACAAATTGCAGACATTAGAAAGTAGCAACAAGTGGATAACGATATGACGCACATATCATGGCATTCTGGAAAGAAAGAAAGGAAAAAAAAAAGTGAAGCATTGTGCACAGCAAATATCAAAAAAGTAATATCGATCTTAGAAATATCAGAAATAAAAAAGATTAAACAATTAAAAGTAAATTAAAAAGTATTAAATAATTTTTAAAAAATTATTTAAATTCAAGAATAAATATAAAAAGTGAAAATGTGTTTTAAGAAAGGTTTTTATTATTATTATTATTATTATTATTATTATTATTATTATTATTATTATTATTATTATTATTATTATTATTATTAATATTATTATTATTATTATTAAATATACAACAAAACAGCAAACATTACATTTGCACACTAGGTGAAAAACTGTGCAGTATATTTTCCCACTTAATATTAAAATAAATATTAAGGTTTTAAACCAGATCTTAAAAGAAAATAAGAAAACTGTAAAAGATGAACACAAAATGTTAAAAAAAAAACACATAAGCAATGTCATGTCTTAACATTTCTTTTCATTTTGTTTCAATAAATAAAAAATGTAAAAAAATCAAAAGTATCGTGCACATTTAATAATGTGAAACAAAGCAATAAAGTTGTACATATTAAACAATTAAACTATCAGACTATAAACAAACAAACAAACAAACAAACAAATAAATAAATAAAAAAGCATGAATGAATAAAAAGGCTTAAAGATATTTAGATAGAAGAATAAATATTATGTAATATGTGCTTGCAGAACAGCCAGTTACTGTATGTTCCAAAAAGTAAATATATAGCAAATTAATAAATTTTACGAGTAATGAAAACAAATGAAATAGACATTCAGATCCATAAAAGGCATAAAAAATGATTGAAAAAAAAAGAAATATTGAGAGGAAAACGTTTTCAGAAAAGTCAGTATGTGTGTGTGTGTGTGTGTGTGTGTGTGTGTGCTTTTTTATGACAGACCTAACTACAGCAAATTCTCTATAATATCAGACTGATTGTCGAGAAACTTTACTGGGAACTGAGTAGTGGTTCTTTATGAACTCTATGACAGATGATAGAGATTTTCGGGATTTGTTCAGCGTCTGCCGCAGTAATTATCTGTCCAAACGCATGTCTGGATTGTTTGAGCCTTTGCACAAACACTGGCTATAACCAATAATGAAAGCTGATATGTGCCAATGTTGGGAGTAAATCCATTCAAAATGACAAAACCACAAATAGTTTTTAACTGATGAATAATAAGGTGGCGTGAATAATACTGATGTAGGCTTTGTTTGTGTAGCTCATTGTAGAGATCAACACAGGCAACGCCTCAGTGATGCCCCTGTGTGTGTCAGTGTAATGAATTTAATGATTGTGTTACATTTCTGAGAGCTGTATAACACAGAGAGTTGTGATACATGCTGGATGTGTGATTTATAGCACGCAGATGTGTGTGAGGGGAACGTGTTAGCACTATGACGTAAATTATGATGGAGTAAGTGCTGATAGAGAAATGACCTTTACATACCTGGAACATTGTGAAGTATGAACGACAGGGTTTCTGTACATCACGGCAACTTCTTACCACTTTACATGTTTAAAAAGAACATGAAATGAAATAGTAGTATGGGAGACGCCTTGAGAAACATTGTTAAATTGGAACTTTTTAGAGGATAACGCTCTATTTGGGCATGTGTGTCCTGCTATTTTGTTCTAAAAATACTAAAGCCTAGTTCTTTTTTTATGCTTTTATCATTATCATCATCATTGTTTGCTTAACTGGTTTACTATTTACAATTTCCATATCATAGCACGCTGCGATTATGATCACCCCAATATAAATGTTGGAGAGCGTTCAGGGGGTGTCCGGGTTCCAGGTTATAACAGATGCTTCTTTTTATAGTTTTGCCACTATAAACGCCTGACACTCAGGGGGAGGAGAGCAAGAAAGCCTGTGTCCTACTTCTTCATTGCTTGAATCTTTCAGGAGGATTATATATGTGTGTGAATTGTATAAGTCTTCATGTTTCGACGCTATTGAATTGTCAAATATGGAAAGGGAGAAAAAGTAATAGTTTTAGTAACTTGGGTTTTCAAAGTCTGCTTTTCTTCTCTAATGTCTTGCACGGGCATGCTCAGTTAATACACCTCTCCATATTTATTGTCGCTCAGTATTGTTGAGTGTGCACACTCACACCCTAGGAAAAGGTGTGGTTGAATGTAAAGATATGTCAAAAAAACGTCCAGCCCCCTGTAGAGACGCAGCTAAGAGGGTTTTATCCAAATGCTTGGTAGTTACATGGTACAGAGCACATACAGTGCAGCTGATTGTATATGTATCAGATAATATATTTTCCTTGGAAACTTATAGTCTTATAATGATCTTCATAAAAATCTAACTAATCAGGATCATGCATTTTTTTCATCTCTGGTTGAAAGCTATGAGGGCCAAACTGGATCAGCCAATCAGGATCTTCCATTTTTCCCATTTCTATTTCAAATCTAATAGCTAGCCCATTACATACAGGAATAATAATGTGAAACTACTGAGGGTTTACTGCAGGGTGGCATAAAAGGGTAGATCTGGATTTCCTACTATAATAATACTATCATCTTATTTGAATCATTTTCAGAGCTAAAGCAATGTTATTAATAAGGCATCACCGGTTGAGGTGAAGATCGTGCCTTAAATTATTAAGTAACAAATTCTGAATACCATCACCACTCCTACTACTGTGTGGCACGGCAGCCACCCAAATGCATCAGCACATTGCACTTATCAATACACACAGATTTTTATTTAGTATGTTTCCTCACCCTGCTCCTGAAATTCATTCCTGCCTACACTACTTGCCTCCAGATATGAAAGTGTGCTTACAAAGAGTTCATTTTCTTAAAGTGCTTCTGTAGTCTCAGTTATGAAGACAGTTATTTCTGGCTAGGTGTTCAGGTCTGGTTTTGCTGAGTACACACATGATCAGGGTATAGTAAGAGAGAGAGAGAGAGAGAGAGAGAGAGAGAGAGAGAGGAAGTACAAGCACCTGTTTCGCTGGTGTTCATCCAGTCTGTCACGAAACAATAAACAGGTGCTCTCAGCTGTTGCTCTGCATGCTTTTAAAGTGTGTGTCTTTAACGTGCGTAATTGAAACTTGTATGCTTCTGATATACGATGTGACAGTCTGCTACATCTGTATTTGTATTATAATTGAGCTCAGTTTGCAATTTAAGCCAAATTATCACTGATACTCATCTCGAAACAACAACAAAAACATATTTACCCTAGACGTATTACTCATCTGCGTTTTTAAACATGTGTCAGGAAAACAATGTCATCTACTACGCGTGTGGCTTTACGTGTGCAAAATAGCTCATCGTTTCTTATCATTGACCAAACCTAAGGGCCTAGAATTCATAAATTTCATAGTGTATTTAAATGACGCACTGTACGTAACCTCAGCTTATTAATTCTCTGTCCATGAACGTCTCTCTTTAACTGCGGACTTGCAGCAGTGAGGTTCTTGCTTCATATTTTCTTTGATTTCAGATGCACACATCTCTGTTAAACCCTCCTCACACATACATTTAGAGATGAATTTGAATTGTTATTCTAAAAAAAATATATAGACTAGCACACATTCTTTAGAAAACATAACTCATTCATTGTTTTGCTTAATGACTGCATTAATTGTTGAATGTTCGCAGAGACGTTGGTGTCAGGTTTTTGAAATTCAACTTTCCTGTCAGGCCACGGTGGAAACAGGAAATCGGAAAAGATGGAATATCATTGCAGAGGTTTATTTGAATTTAACATATGATAATTACAACTGCTATTACTGCTGCTGCTAGATTTGCATTTCCTGAAAGAGATACTAGTACAAAAAACAAATCAAAATATATATGGAAGGATGGAGGGGTGAACGAAAGAAAGAATAGAAGGGTCAGATAGATGAGTGTTATTATTATGAGAAGCACCTAAGTGCTGTACTTTTGCAGTTGAATCCATATGTCATGTTTCGTGACTCTACCTTAAAAGATGTAGAAGTAGTTCAATAATTTGGTTCTAATGGGAGGATGGAGGGATGAAAAAGAAAGAAATGAAGAGGAGCAGAGAAAAGGTTTGCCATATTTATCCAACGTAAGACAACCTAATGTCATTTACCAACATTGGTGGTTCTAGCTTTTGATCTCTAGTAGACGTTAGGCCTTGAAAAATAAATGGAAGCCAATTGGAGGAAAATTGAGGGATGAAAAAAAATAGAAAGCAGGAGTGATAGAGTTATGGAAAGAGGTGGAGTGCTTTGTAGGATAGCCCAGAACATTACTAAGAATGGAGGTGTTGAAAATTGTTGACTATATGGGAGAAGTTTGAAATCTATGGGGAAAAATGGAAAGGGAATGGTTAGAGGGAAAAAAGAAGTATGCAGGTGGAAAAAAATTTAAATAACATTACTATGTGTCATTTACAAAATTTGAACAAAGTTTCTGCATTAAGCGGTAGAATCTTGACAATATTACTTGGAGGTAGAAACTATAGCAATATCACTTAGTAGTAGTAATAGTTCAAGGTGCATTATAAGGGAATAAAATAATGACATTTCTGAAAATGTAAAATGATATACATTGATTAAGTAGTGAAAATAACAACTTGCATGAAAAAATCCTGTACATAATAACACATCCAGTATACAATGCATTACATCAGAGATCATTTAAAACAAATAATTATTTAAAAACCTGTCAAGCTGCTTTTTAAATGTGCCTATTGGCAAGTTAAACAATTCCACATGCCGGTAGCAGAAGTGATAATAAAAGTCCCGGAATCTTTACTCAAGTTAAAAATAAAGTAAAATAATAAATAAACAAATAAATAGCATAAATTTTTTTTTTTAAAGTTAAAAAAAAATTATCAAGTTAAAAATGCCAGAACGATTCATGACAGAAAAAGATGTCTACTTCATTTTCAAATCGCACACTGATTTTACTTACTGGTGGTAAACTAACGCATCATTCGCAAAAGGAGCATGGGAAAACATGAGCAAAGGTGATCTAACAACAGCTTTATTCCCTAATCTCTCCAATGTTAGCTTGCATGATAATAACCCATTATCATGACCATACAAACTAGCCACAAACTGCTAATAGCTAGCTTCCACAATACAAACTGCCATGATAAATACAAAGTGTATGCAGCAGCAGATAGATTACAGTGATGGGTATTAGGTTTTATTCTCACTGTCACATCTGTTCATGTAGATCAACTCCGTGAAGTCATCTGATGCTAAATTTCACCTTAGGACTTTACCAGTATATGATTGTAGAGAAGTGTAGTGATGTTTGGAAGTGTAGTGTGCAGAAAAAGAGAGATTTTTCTTCTGGAATCCAGAAAGCAAAAGTCAGATATTTTAGGTGAAAGAAAAACTTAAGTAAATTGTAGATGCTTAAGAACTTAAATACAGTAACAAAGTAATTGCACTCTGTTACTTATCAGTTCTGACCAGGAAATTGCAAAGTGCGTCAGTTTCTTCTGATCTAAATAGAGACAAATGCTCAACAAAACAGCATTCATGGCTCTTAAAGACTGATTGAGAATGTAATATGTCAAGCTATACCATTAAGTCTTATATTCCAATAAAATAGCTTTAAAATCTATTCTTGAAGAGAAGATGGAAAACATACATTTGAAAGCTTTTGAACCATTTTAAGGGATTGGTATGTTCATAAACGTGAAGAAGATAATTAGTAATTATGATCTCCTGTTAGTGCTATAATTATAACAATTATTAATGTACTCATTCACAATATTACACGATGCATTACTAATATTCAGGATGTCATCAAATATGAATACATTACGCAAAATAAACAGAACATGAATACTGAAACAAACAGAAATGAATACTGATATGAATAGTGCTTTTTTTTCCCCAGAACTTGCATGATGCATGTGCAACGTTCATTCATCCTTAATAACTGCCTAGTCTGAGTCAAAGTGGTTTAATTTGGGCTACTGCTTTGTTTATATTTTGCAACTATAAAACCTAAGTTTGCTCGAGAATATCAGCAGGTACAAACAAAAATTATGAGATGTTATTAGATACAGTTCAATTTGTCTATTTGCTCAGTAGGCATTTTTTAATTGTGTATATATGTATACGTGTGCTATGTGTCTGGGCTCGTTGTGTATAGTCAGTGGTTAGTAAGTGTGGATGTCATGATTAGAAGTTTGAGCTGGTGTGAGCGTGCCTTCAAACTATCTGCCAGTCAGCAGTGCAGGGGAATGCGAGAGTGACAGGTGCAGTCACAGAAATAGAGTTGAGGAGAGAGGGAGAGAGAGGGAGAGCGAGAGAGAGCGAGAGAGAACAGGGGAACGAGGAGAAGGTGACGGAGATGGAAAGAAATGAGATAAAACTGAGAAAACAAGTGTGATATTGTTATCTGGACGTGTGATAGAAGCCAGATTCACGTTGCATCAAGAGATGAAGCAAAACGCAAAAAGCTCTTTCCTGTCAGATGGGGATTAAGAGTTCAAGCCGTAACCCTAGAGTCAATTTTCTCAGTTTCACTTTGCTCAGCAGATACTGTCTAAGCAAGATGTTACCGTGTGTCTTATCTTCTATTTTCTTTCTCTCACTCGCACACAAATTCCAGACTGTTTTTGTAAGCGGGATCCTTATTCAGCACGCCAGCGTCTCATGGAAGAGTCCAGTTTGTTCCTGCTTCTGTCATAGTTTGCTCTAATTTGATGCTTATTTTAATGGAGGCTGTCTTGTAAAGCGAGCTATCTTAAAATCATAGTCATATCTATGAGAATTATCTCTCTCACTACAATTCACCTTGGATTCAACCATTGCTATACAACTCTGAACCGTTATATATTATAATACAGTAACCATAATTGTACAATGTTCCTTTATTGTAACTGTAGTTAGTACATGATTAATCCATAACAATCCTGTGGTTATACTATGATGCTTTTGGTCACATGATCACTGTGATATTGAAATGAGTGGTAACTATGGCAACTACACTTAACATATATTAAGCTGTAATACGTCTGCGGTGTTTTAGAGTAACTACGTGATCCTACCATGTTTTTAACCATGGTGGTTTTATACCACTGTTGAATTCTGGATTCTGATTGGTCGGAAGGTGTTAATTAATCGTCTAGAACAGCAGTTCTGACATTAGTTCTGGCTGCCAAGCAATCACAGGTTAATATTAATGTGCTGCATCTAATACTTTATTGTTTCTATAGTAACAGCTCTCCAGCGTCAGTGACAGTCGGAAATAAATTTGAAAGTCTTCCAATTTTTTTCGATAACATAAAAAGCTGAAATATTTGGTCTTATTAAGTTCAAGTGACAGAAAAATACAGTTGTTGCTGAAGGAATGACTATTTATATATGTACGTAACAACAGGGACTTAATTTTTACTTTTTATTTGCAGATGTTCCACAGCGTTAAACATAATTACAAATAGGTAAAAAGCACAACATGTCATACTTTAATGGATAAAAAATGGAATTGTCGACAAATTGCCGTGACTTCAGGACATACTTTCAGGACTGGAAAATAATAATCTTAGAGATGGAAATAGTAATTCTACTTCGTCACACCACCCTCTTGTTAGTTATTGGTGTATAACAGCATGCCATATTTTATTTTTTCATTTATTATGTAATTAAGCATTTATGATTTGGCTATAATACACCCCTGATTAACTGTAGTATTTATTGCAACTGTGGTTAGTATACAAAACTATTAATACTATTGTATATATTTATATATTGTAATTCTATAGTATGACTTTAGAATAGTATAGCATAGTTATAGCATAGTTATAGTATAATATAATATAGTATAGTGTAGTACAGAGTCAGCCAAAACATGTATACACCCTTCAGGAAAAGAAAGATAAATACTAAATTTATTCAGACATCATGAGAGTAATACAATTTATCTTTGGCCTCTACAATTACAAGAGGTGCTCAAAGTGGTGGCCATTAGCTTCCAGTTATTCGTGTTCCTGAAGTGTGTATACATTTTTCTGGCTGTGATAATATATATCTGGTATATTTTTTAACAATGATATTACCGCCATTGCATTTTTTTATTACGGCTTTACTGTGGTATTTATGCCTACAGATACTGCGTGTTAGTATTAATAAAAAAATACTTCATACAAGCTTCTTCCCTCCCTCCCCCCAATGGAATACAGTGGTTAATTTCCTGTGGTCTGCTGATATCATGGTTAGGCTGTTGGGTTATTGAGTTATGTTAGAGTTACAGGACTATGTGTGAAATGATGCCTTGGAAAACAAAACCTGATCGAAATGTTTTCATGGTTTGGCGTTTCCTCACTGTCTAATTGCTCATGGTTGGCAATGTCATTGTAAAATTTGGGAATGTTGTTGTGCTATAGAGGGCAATAAACCTTCCTGTCCTCATAAATACCACACCAACTGACTCTACTGGCCATCCACCCACAGAGGAAGTAGCATTCTGTTTAGGGCACCTATGACAGGAAGTCCTGAATGCCCAAGAGGAGTGTGGTTTATCAACTCGGAGTAGTCAGAGGGATAAAAAAGCATTTTAAAAAGGTCATCCCTTCAAATTCAGCCCTCATCCTGTATGAGTTCTCCCTGCATCATTATGCTCTTCTCTTCCCCCTCTGTGTAATGTCCTCTACTCATCCACCCACCTCATCTATCTTTCCATCAATCTCAGCAGGGCTGTAGTCAGTGCAGTGGGTGTAAGCTGGACATTTGGCATGAGAAGACCTAAATCATCAATTTGGCAAAGGGGGAATCCTTCAAATGGCTCTCGGTACAGACTGTAAGTCACTGATGTTGGTCTGTGTGTGTGAGGGAGCCTTAAAAAGCATCTGTGTAAAGCACTGGCAAAGTAAGCTGTTTCATGGATGTTTTTCATTTCTCATCTTTGTACCTGTTTTGTGCATATAACTCCTTACTGAGTCCTTCTGCCTTCGGGTTGTCTTCATTCTAATTGTTCTACTGAAATAACCGTATTTTGGAGTGACATGTTAATAGTTTGGCCCATCTGCTGAGAGGCTGGTGCTGGTAAATAAATAAATAAGTAAGTAAGTAAGTAAGTAAGTAAGTAAATAAATAAATAAATGAATGAATTACCTTTTTTTTCCTCATCTTTTTGAGACACGAGACTGTAGTTGGCTTTTGTTAGGTCCCTTTGATGCCACCCACCTGTAGCTGACCTTGGGAGGTCCCTTTAGACAGTAGCATGGTGGGCACATGCACCCACTGAGATCACAACAACTTGCTTGACTCCCGTTGAGTCACGCTACAGAGTTTAGACTTTGTTGACACTCAGGTGAATCTCTGTGGGCTGAATATCCAAACCACATAGGCTCTTAACCTGTTAAAGTCTCTGCCTGGAAATAATGAGTGGGTGCAAATGAGTCCGAAAGAACAACCAGTGCATCTGTTCTTAGAATATAATATCATAAACTTAAATGGTGGACAGGCATTTAAACTTTACTTATTGTTCTGAACTTTATTACCTTTATAAATGCTAAAACACATACTTGATCATTTCAGCATGTCCTGATCTGTATTGTTCCTCTCTTACTGCAGCAATTTGGCATTAATCACATTTCTTTGATTAAAAAACAATGCAAATCATGCTTTTTTTAATCCATATGAAGTACAATTTAATGCTGAGGAACGTCCGGTAAGCAAGTTAATTTCTGGTATTAACTTATAGCAAAGAAACCAGAAAGTCAAAGTTAGGAAAACTCAGCACTTTCCCTTTACATAAAGCTTTTACAAAGTGCTGACACTGGAGACTCCTTCCATAACGGTTAACTTAACATCTTACAGAATTCTTCACCATATCAACAATTAGATTTTACGTTGTTAAATAACACAATGTCGGTGTCGGCCTTGCAAGGTTCAGGATACTTTTAACCAGTAGGTGGCGTTTTGAGCCATTTTCAACCCGTAAAATCTTTTTTTTTTTTTTTTTAAAGAAAAATGCTAATTTTGTCAATATTAACACCAGCATTGATGTTTTTCAATACAGTACAATTTAGTTTTCTTATCATTTACAATTACTTATGTAATTTAGTTCAGATATCATAAAAACACATTGAAGTGTGCTTTAATTAAACTTAAATTCTAAACAAACAAAAAATCTCAATGAAGTCAGACGTGCGTGAATCTTATTGATCTTTTTTCTGTACTTATTTATTAAGTGTCTAAATATCAAATGACCTGAATCCGGTCCTAAA
Source organism: Notoglanidium macrostoma (assembly GCA_030068235.1). Taxonomy (NCBI): domain Eukaryota; kingdom Metazoa; phylum Chordata; class Actinopteri; order Siluriformes; family Auchenoglanididae; genus Notoglanidium; species Notoglanidium macrostoma. Next base: position 20,993,157 of record JAQQZR010000037.1, on the reverse strand, counting down.
TATGGCTTAGCCGTAATCTTATACCTGCTTTAGCTGACTATTCTCTAATCTTCACTGAGCCTGCCTCTGGTACTACGCATACAAACATTATTCTTCTCTATTCCTATTTATTCACCTTAATTTGGATGAGCATTGCTGTGAAGCCTTGCAATGGCACATTGCTATTGGTTGTGTCTGGAGAGGAACGTAGAGCATTATAGATCCCCCAAATCCCGTCATGGCTCTAGGTCTATCTGTATGGCTGTGGGTTAGGCCTGGGAGTTTGGCTGTTCAGGTCTGCAGCTGTGCACATGGATGTCTCAGTAATAAAGCTGCCGACATGCTCATTTGCAGACCTGCTTGTTTTGATTCAGCAAAAGTAACCTTTGTCTAACTGTTTTAGACTTCATGTCCAGTATTTTTATCATCCACTTTGATATTGATAGTCCAGAAATGTTATATATGTCGAGTACATGTCAACCTACCTAGAGCTTCCGTGTGCTTCCAATTCCTACAAACTCTGAACTGGAGATTTTATTTATTTATTTATTTATGTATTTGTTTGTTCAGGCGTCATGTTTCAAGAGATGCATTGCACCTTAAATATTGACAATATGTTCATTCATCGTGTACGTCATTCCTTTAAAACCTTGAAGCGTTATACTTAAATCAGGTAACGTCGATTGTTGACTGCATTGCTAGATTTGAATACAAAACAATCACTAAGAGATGTCTCAGTTGGACAGCTTATTTTTGAACTTGGAAAAAAGGTAATGGACACACTGCTGTAAAAGGAGCTTTTAATTCGAATGAGAAAAAAATAAATCGAGAATGCAATGGAAATTGGAACAAAACCTGCTCTCCATGCTTTGGGAGGGGTATTTCTACTCTTGAGTAGATGTTATTTGAGTACTTGAGTAGAGTCGACCGCTATTTCTTGTCTGTTCAAATTATTAAAATGGATCTCGGATATAGTTAGAGGCTGAGACTTTCAAGAGCTGAGCTAAAAATGGTGCAACGGTACAGCTGGCACAAAGCAACGACTCATTCTCCAACGACACATCAGCAACACATCGCCTTTTCCTACTCGGTGAAAGCAGCGCAGGTAACTGTACTGAAATTTGCCATTAGTGTTATTTTTTCACCTGTCAGTCTCTTGTCTCCTTTCCTAAAATAACTGTATTTTTGTACCTAAATGAAAAACAACGTCTATCCTAATATACAGCTTTTAACTCTTCAGCTGACTAACGTTAAAGTAGCGGTTAGTAGCTGCTAGAGCCTGCTGAAGTCAGTTCACCTTAGCTATATATCAGTGGTATGGATGGAGTGTGACACCATTTCAGCCTTACAGCTCACATGGTTGAACATTTTGTCAGCTATTTTGGTGTTAATAGAAAGCAAATAAAAGCGACATGGTGGTGAAGTTTAAGCTGAGGTAGCTGTCCATGTGGGTTTCTTCAAGGCTTTCTGGTTTCTTCTTACCTTTCAAAAACATGCCAGTAGGTGGATTTGACCACACTAAATTACCCTTTGCTGAAAATATGTGCGTGTGTGCATGATGTCCTGATATTCCTCCCAGTGTCTAGTCCCTTCTCAGACCCAGTGTTCCTGGGATAGACACCATATGTACCTGACCTGACCAGAATAAAGCACTTTTTGAAAGAATGAATAATGCATAAGCAGTTTATATAAAAAAAACCAAACAAAAAAAACAAAACAAAGATAAGCATAGTGGTGTGTATTGTGATACAGACACAAACAGAAACAGTAAAGATGTTATATGACTACATACAGTATATATATATATATATCATGTGATGATAGAAAAATGTCTTTTATTTATTTAATTGTGTCACAAATGCATCTGTTAATGCCAATATTTTCAGCATTTAAATGGCATATTTGGGACGTGGCCGCCGCTGTTGATCTGACTGACGGGCTGCTAGGTGCTGGTAAGGCCGTGTTAGCACAGATCTGGTTATTAGCTGTGGATTAGAGGTTGAGAGTTTGTCATATCGCACAGCCTGTGTTTGTTTATAATTATATTACTGTAACAGGGCATTATAGTACACCACCCAGCTAGACTTTCTGTGTTTATTGTTTGTAAGAAAATGTTCTGATCATTAGCTAGCGTACAAGTAAAAGCTAAAATGCGCTACCCGTGTTTTAGATGCCTATTTGGTTTGCACATTTAGCTAACTAGCTAACTAGCTTTGTATGTCATGAATTAAGTGAATTAATACAGATTAAGAGAAATGAATGAGTTTATGATTATTATTCTCTTCAAACAATGTTTCTAATGAAGCGCAACATGCCTGCAAACTCGACAAAAGTTGTTGGTCAACGTTTCAGCTCTGAGCTGTGAAATGTCTATCCCTACAAAACTATCAAAAATATTATTCGAGTCAGGCTTGCATCTTTATTTTAAGCTGTAAGGGGACTCCGTGATGAAGCTCGAGAGCTAAATGACTGCTTTGCGTCAAACTTTATTTTGCTCAGTTTTGTCAGTATTTCCACATACCTGCACGTTTTCCCATTTGTGATGAGATTGTTTGTCATCTCAGTACTATCATCCTTCATCGGTGACTGCACTGCTATCTGATAGTTTAGAACCGATGAGGAGTGTGAGTCACAGGAGCAGCTGGCTCATTTTAGAAATTTAGAGCACTGCTTCATCTCCATATCAGGGCCAAGTCCCTCTCTCTGCCTCTCTCTGCCTCTCTCTGCCTCTCTCTCTCTGCCTCTCTCTCTCTCTCTGCCTCTCTCTCTCTGCCTCTCTCTCTCTCTGCCTCTCTCTCTCTCTCTCTCTCTCTCTCTCTCTCTCTCACTCTCTCTCTGCCTCTCGCCCCCTCTCTCTCTCTCTCTC
>JAQQZR010000037.1:20941054-20961519 GCA_030068235.1 Notoglanidium macrostoma | reverse complement strand
ATATGTAAAATATCAACTAAAATATTCCTTTTACTTTAAAAAATAAAGAAATAAAAAATAAAAAAAATTCAATAATAATATTCTAATAAATTCTAGTCAAATTCTAATAACAACAATTCTAAAACTCTAATAAAAAAAAATTTATATATTTTTAGTAATATAAAATAAATTCCTAAAAATTAAATCATCGCAAATAAAAGTGATTTACAATGATCAAAATGATTTATAATGATTTATTTTCAGATGACAGATGCAGCTCAGAAACATTGTGTTATAGATTTTTTTGTTCATTTGGAATTTGACTAATGTGTTTCATGTTCCCTAGTAGACAGTCATGTAATTAATATTTTCTGTGTTGACCTACAAGATTTTAGCTTTTATAGACTGTATTTTTGTTTTCACTGTTCAGATGCATTGACGTCCTGGAGTTGTCAGAGCGCCATGACCTGCTGAAGTTCCACCACCACACTCTGATGCTGTATTGCGCTGTGTGCGCTCTGGGCAACAACCGCGTGGCCCATGCTCTCTGCAGCCACGTGGACGAGTCGCAGCTCTTCTACGCCATCGAGAACACATTCCTGCCCGGGCCACTGCGTATAGGCTACTACGACCTGCTCATTAGCATCCATCTAGAATCGGCCAAGCGCAACCGTCTGGGCACCAACCGCGAGTTTATCGTGCCCATGACAGAGGAGACGCGAAGTATCACTCTGTACCCAGATGCTGAAAAAGGCCATGATCTGCCTGGTGTTGGTCTCACCACCTGCCTCAGGCCCAAACTCCACTTCTCACCTATTAACTTTGTTGGCACTGATCCAGATCTGTGCACTCTGAGTCCTATCTTCCCGCTGCAGGTACGCTATGTGGAAGTGTGTCTCAGACTGTTCTAATGTATGAGAAAGTGTCTCTGAATCAGACAGTGCTAGCATATCAGGGATCATTGTTGTATATCTGTATTAGATTTAGCCCTATAGTAATGTTTGAATAAATATGTTATTGTATAATGTGCGGTTGCATGATATCCTATAGGAGCTAAAGATCAAGTCTCTGAGCATGCTAACTGAGGCTGTAATGGACGGCAGCCAGGCCATGCGTGATCCAGTAGGAGGCAGCGTCGAGTTCCACTTTGTGCCCATCCTTAAACTCATCAGCACTCTCCTCATCATGGGCATCTTCAACGATGACGATGTCAAACACATCCTTAAGATGATCGACCCCAATGTTTTCAGCCCAGCCAAAAAGAAAGATTCAGAGGAGGAAGGTGAGGGGGAAGCAGAGGAAGCTCCGCCCAAAGAGCAAGGAGAGGAAAGCAAAGAGAAAGAGGAGGCCGCGGAGGGAGAGGCGGAGCTGCTGGACGAAGGAGTAGGCGAAGAGGAAGAGGACGAGGAGCTCAAAGCCCTCAAGAAGGAAGAAGGGGAGGAGGGAGAGGAGATGGAGAAGGCAGAGGACGGGCAGCAGGAAGGACAAAAAGTGGATGGAGAAAAAGCAGAGGAGGAGAAGGAGGCAGAGGAAGGAGGAGAAGTGGGACAAGAGGAAGAGGAGGAAGTGCCAGAGGAAGGCCTGCTGCAAATGAAACTTCCTGAGTCAGTCAAACTGCAGGTGAGTGCTACTACTTCTGCAGCTACGACTACTAGTACTGCAAGTACTGATGCTACTGCTAGTACCATCCTCAGAAAAATGAAATAATAATAATAATAATAACAATAATAATAATAATAATGATGACATGACATACTGAGTGAATTAATAATCAAATGCATTTAAATATATTTTAAATATGTACAATTGAATTCAAATTTTTAAGTAACTCTTTCCATCCTGTGTAGCCATTTAGGCACTTTTAAGTTGCCATTGTATTGCAATTCACTTGTCATTTCTAGTTAATATGTTTTTCCCAGGAACATCACATTCTCTTGGCACTTATCTTTTTGCTTCTCTCTCACTCTCTCTCTCACTCTCTCACTCTCTCACTCTCTCTCTCTCTCACTCTCTCTCTCTCTCTCTATATATCTTTTTCTCTCTTTTTCTCTCTCTGTCTCAATCCGTTTCTCTCTCTCTCTCTCTCTCCCTCTCTTTCTCTCTCTTTCTCTCTCCGTCTCTCTCTCTATTTCTCTCTCCCTCTGTCCCTCCCCCCCCCTCTCTCTCTCTCTCTCTCTCTCTCTCTGTCCCCCTCTTTCTCTCCATCTCTCTCTCTCTTTCTCTCTCTCTGTCCCTCTCTCTCTCTCCATCTCTCTCTCTCTCTCTCTCTCTCTTTCTCTCCATCTCTCTCTCTCTCTTTCTCTCTCTCTGTCCCTCTCTCTCTCTCCCTCTCTCTCTCTCTCTCTCTCTCCCTCTGTCCCTCTCTCTCTCTCTCTCTCTCTCTCTCCCTCTCTCTCTCTCTCTCTCTCGCTCTCTCTCAGATGTGCACCCTGCTGCAGTTTTTCTGTGACTGTGAGCTCAGGCACCGTGTGGAAGCCATCGTCGCTTTCTCTGATACATTTGTGCAGCACACGCAGACCAACCAGCGCGATCGTTACAATCAGCTCATGAGAGCTTTCACCATGTCCGCTGCTGAGACAGCCCGAAGGACCCGCGAGTTCCGGTCTCCTCCGCAAGAGCAGGTACACTCTACACTCACATCTCAGCACAAACACCTCACTGTACTCTGTCTTCTTCATGACCGGGTAAAACACACACTCACTCTCAATTTGTGTGTATGTGTGTGTTTGAGTATGTTCTTGTTTTTTTGTTTGTTTTTCCTCCCAGGTTTTCATGCTGACCAACTTTAAACAAAGTCCTGAAGAGGACGATTGTCCAGTGCCTGAGGAAGTACGAGAACCTCTCCAGAATTTCCACAGTGACCTTCTGAATCACTGTGGTGAGGCTTAAACAGATCCTACACTGTCCTATTGATCACTTGATCTTGACTTATCATGAGAAATGTGTGGGAATGTCTTGACTGACTTGTGTGTTCAGGTTCTCATGTAAAATCGACCCCAACAGCCTTTTCGGTGAACTGTTATATTTTACACCCTGACTCTTTTAATTGCATTTTGCAACAAAAAATGACACACTGCGTCTTTAAAAAAAAAAAAAAAACGACAGAAAGCGTTATTACGGAAATAACCATTCTTCGATTTCAGGTATACACCTGGAAGAAGAGGAGGAGGAGGAAGAGGTGGACATGTCGCTTAAAGGAAGACTGCTCAAGTTGGTGGAAAGAGTTAAGAAATTGCGTAAGCAGCAAGAAGAAGAAGAGCCTGAACCCGATGAAGAGCCTAAACCCAGTGAGTCCCATATGTGTATCTTCTCTAATAAACATCCACTATCTATACCGTTTATCTGTTAAGGGGACGCTGGAGCCTATCCCTTATTTCTAATATTTCTAATAAGTTAGACACAGAGTGATATTTCCTGGCTCATAGAAATCTTCATTCCTAAAGTGAAAGATTTTAAGAGACAGTGATTCTGGGCTCGGTCAACAGGTGATGCAACAGAGAAAATATTTCTCTATTTGTATTAAATATTTCCTTTATTTCAGGCACGTTGCAGGAGCTGATCTCTCACACGATGATCCACTGGGCGCAGGAGTCGTTCATCCAAAACCCAGAGCTAGTGCGGATGATGTTCAGCTTGCTGCATCGGCAGTATGACTCTCTGGGCGAGTTGATTCGAGCGCTGCCCAAAGCCTACACCATCAACGCCGTGTCCGTGCAGGACACCATGGACCTGCTGGAGTGCCTGGGCCAGATCCGCTCGCTTCTCATTGTCCAGATGGGTCCTGAAGAGGAGAGGCTCATGATTCAGAGCATCGGGTAAATAACACGCTGTTTAACCCATGACATTTCATAAACCTCTCAGTTCTCTTGAGACATCTTCTACTTTTCATGTTTGTTCTCAGAACTGATGTTTATATTTTGTCTCGCAGTAACATCATGAACAATAAGGTGTTCTATCAGCACCCCAACCTTATGAGGGCTCTTGGCATGCATGAGACCGTTATGGAGGTCATGGTCAATGTGCTCGGAGGCGGAGGAGACTCGAAGGTGACTCGTATGAAAAAGAAAGATGATTTTTTTTAAAAATTTGCTTGGATAGATGTATTTGTTCTGACAACAGATGTCGATTCTTTCGAACAGGAGATTCGATTCCCACAAATGGTGACGAACTGCTGCCGCTTCCTGTGTTATTTCTGCCGTATCAGCCGTCAGAACCAACGTGCAATGTTCGACCACCTCTCATACCTGCTTCAGAACAGTGGCATTGGCCTGGGTAAGGCTGTCTATAAAATGATTATTCCATACATGTTTATATACATACATATATAAATATATATCCATGTCTGAAAGATGGCTATTTGTTCAGGAATGCGTGGATCTACACCCCTGGATGTAGCTGCAGCTTCATGTATCGATAACAATGAGCTGGCTTTAGCGCTGCAGGAGCAAGACCTGGATATGGTAAAATATTTGTGCGTTTATTAACTGATTGCACTGATGAAAAAAAGATGTACAGCTGAAATGCTCACGGTTTTAATCACTATTAGGTGGTGACCTATCTGGCTGGATGCGGCCTGCAGATGTGCCCAATGCTGTTGTCTAAAGGCTACCCCGACATCGGGTGGAACCCCTGCGGCGGAGAGCGCTATCTGGACTTCCTCCGCTTCGCTGTGTTTGTTAATGGTCAGTGCTTTTATTTCACTTCTGATTGGTCAGGTGTTGATTCTATTTTCTATAACAGCAGCTCAGATGGTTCTGGTTTAAATGAATGCACCTGTTCTGATATCATTCTTTCTTTAGTAACAGCTTACACAGGGACTTGTATTGAGAACACTCAGTATGGTACATATGGATATGGTAGAGCTTATAGTGAGGAAGCATTTAAGTTTGAAGCCTTTATATTTGTGCTGTCAGAGGAAAATCTTGATTACAGGGGGCTTTGTGGACTGGCAAGCTGCATATTTCTTCTTATTAACTTCAAGAAAGACAAAAAACAGACAACTAATAAAAGCTGCTGTAACATAAGCGATAACAGGAACTAACTTTTTTTGTTACCCAACATTAATCATAAATATAAATGGATAAAAAGTAAAATGAATAATTTTAACTGTTGACAAATTGAAGCATATTACATATATGATTGAATCGTATCATGTCCTTGATTATTTTCATACAACAGCACACCCAACTCTTCTTCCGTACTTATTTTACTTTTTTCGTAGTTTTTAGTTAAGTTCTTAACAGGTTACCGTTAGTCAGCTGTTCTGGAGTAGTGCATAAGAGCATTAAATGGGTGGGATAATTTTTCCTGAGAATAATAGTAAGCCTTCTTTTACAGGTGAGAGTGTGGAGGAGAACGCTAACGTGGTTGTGCGTCTGCTAATCCGTCGTCCTGAGTGCTTTGGCCCCGCCCTGAGAGGAGAGGGAGGAGCTGGGCTGCTGGCTGCGATGGAGGATGCCATTAAGATCTCAGAGGATCCAGCCAGGGACGGACCAACCCCGAAAAAAGACAGACGCTTCATGTACTACTGATTATTATTATTATTATTATTGTTGTTGTTGTTGTTGATTGATTGATTTCATTGCGCCAAGATGCACAATTTCAAATGAATGACATTCTGTGATTGGTTCAGGTTTGGTGGCGAGGAGCAGCAGGAGGAGAACAGGGTGCATCTTGGGAATGCCATCATGTCATTCTACTCTGCACTTATTGACTTGCTGGGTCGCTGCGCCCCTGAGATGCATGTAAGTGAAATATAATGTGCACATTTTGCTCAATTCTTATTGAATTTTGTAGACAATTGAACAGCATTCTAAGCTTCATTTTGGGACGGGACTGTAAATATTGGTCTGTTCTTTGTCCATAGTTGATACAAGCTGGCAAAGGTGAAGCTCTGAGAATCAGAGCTATCTTGAGGTCTTTGGTTCCTATAGAAGACCTGGTGGGGGTCATCAGTCTTCCTGTGCAGATCCCAACCTATGGAAAAGGTATTCTAGTAATAAGTGTATGAATTTTGAATATAAATTATAATGTATGGGGGTAGTAGTGGTCTAAAGGTTAGAGGAGCGGGTTTGGGACCTAAAGGTCGCTGGTCCGATTCCCTGGAGCGGCAGGAAGAATGTGTGGGTTGGGGGAGTGAATGAACAGCACTTTCCCTTCCCTCTGCATCCATGGCTGAAGTGCACTTGAGCAAGGCACCTAACCCCAAGAGAGGAATAATTCATACCTTGCTTGGTTCGAGGTATACCATAATCATGTGGTTTAATGTTGGGTTTTTTATGTTTAATATAAGAGTTCATTAATTTAAACTTTAGGACTCATTTTGGTGCCTCATTGTTTTTTTTTTCTTTAGAGGGTCAGATCGTTGAACCCAAGATGTCTGCCAGTTTTGTACCAGACCACAAGGCCTCCATGGTGTTGTTCCTAGACAGAGTGTATGGCATTGATAACCAAGACTTTCTGCTGCATGTGCTTGAAGTTGGTTTCCTCCCGGACATGCGGGCCTCAGCCTCTCTGGACACGGTGAGCTGTTGTTTATGTCATTCCATAAAAGAGAAACACAAGTACATTACTATATATAGAGATATATAGATATATCTATGTCATCTGGATTCATCAAAAACATTTTCAGGGAATGTGTACGTTTTCTGATCTGATTTCTGATCCCGGAGTACGTACAGATTTTTTTTCTGTTCCCATATTCATCTCATCAGCTCATTACCAAGCCTGAACTAGGGGGAGAGAAGGAAAATGCCAAAATACACAGGGCAGCGGTACTGCAGACCAGAACTGACAAAAACAGTGATCCGATACATATTAACCCTAACACTTCTAGTGTAGAAAAGAAAATACAATAATTGAAAAGAAAAAAAAAAAAGAAAGACACCATGTATTTGCAGTACATAAGCCCATATGTACATAAGTACATAATAATTTTTTTAATGAAAATAATAAATATTTCCTACCATCATATTTATTTATTGAAGCCACCAGAAATTTAAATTCCTTAACTTTCTACCCACAAAACTCTAATCTAGTTACACTATGTTAAAAAAAGTAATATCAAAACACCTCTTCTAGTCTTATTAGTCCTGCAGTTAGATTTAAGTTTCAAGAACAATTTAAATAATTTTAATAGAGGTTGATTTGAGTGATATTAGAATAACCGCAGATTCCTGGCTATGATTTCACTTACCCCATTTTGTGAAAACATAATTGTAATACGCATTAAAATATTTTAACAATGATTACTTTTCATAGACGGTGGTACAGTTGTTAGCACTGTCGCCTCACAGAACGAAGGTTCTGGGTCCGACCCTGTTGGCTGACTGGGGACTTTCTGTGTGGAGTTTGCATGTTTCCTCCAGTTGCTCCAGTTTCCTCCAATAGTCCATAGACATGCCAACTGATTACTCTAGATTGCCCATAGGTGTGAGTAGGAATGGTTGTTCTTCGCTGTGTTTACCTTCCCATGGTGCACCCCGCCTCTTGCCTGAAGTCAGCTGGGATTGGCTCCAGCTTCCCATTGGCCCTGATGCATAAGCAGCATAGATGATGGATGTTTCATAGAATGAAAATATCTGAACATGTTTCTTTACATTTGTTTATGCTTCAGGTGGCATTCAGTACCACAGAAATGGCGTTGGCACTGAACCGTTACCTGTGTTCAGCCGTGCTGCCACTTCTGACCAAGTGTGCTCCACTGTTTGCGGGTACTGACCACCGTGCCATCATGATTGACTCCATGCTGCACACCATCTACAGACTGTCCCGCGGCCGCGCGCTCACCAAGGCCCAGCGTGATGTCATCGAGGACTGCCTCATGTCCTTGGTCAAGTCAGTTAGGCTTCTGCTTATTACTTATCATTGTGTAGTCAAATTTATCCAATATATATTATATTTATCTCAGCAAACAATATTCATGAAAATAGTAGGTATGTTTGCAGAAGTAGGTATAACATTTAGTTTGGCATGAGAGTGTCCTTTTCGCACACCTCTGGTCTCAGGTTTGGTATTTTATATGTTAGCATCATAGCATCTGTTTCACTGTCTTGACTTCCTTGTTTGTTTTCAGGTTCCTTCATCCGTCAATGCTGCAACATCTGTTGCGGAGACTTGTATTCGATGTGCCAATCCTCAACGAATATGCCAAGATGCCTCTAAAAGTATGGGCGCTCGTTTATCACACTTTTGCACTTATTTACACTAATGATTATATATGAGGTGACTCTTTATTTCTCTTATATCAGCTGCTGACTAATCACTATGAGCGCTGCTGGAAGTACTACTGCCTACCAAATGGCTGGGCTAATTTTGGCACCACGTCTGAGGAGGAGCTGCATCTCTCACGTAAACTTTTCTGGGGGATTTTTGAGTCTCTAGCACACAAGGTGAGACACGCATGCATAAACGTTAGGTTTGAGAAAGCTAATAAAGGGATGCACAACTGCTAAGACAAGCATATTGATTGTTCTGACAGAAATTCGATGCAGAGTTGTTCAAGATCGCCATGCAATGTATCTGTGCCATTGCTGGTGCCATTCCTCCTGACTATGTAGATGCCAGCTATTCTGCCACAGAGAAAAAAGCCACAGTTGATGCTGAGGGCAACTTTGATCCCAGACCTGTGGAGACTACCAAGTGAGTATTATGATGGCAGGGTATCTTGGTTGAATGAAAAAAAAAAAACAGTTCAGAATTAAAATAAAAAGTCAGTGTGCTCCTGCACAATTACCCTAATGTTTGTCTACCACATCTGTAAGTGCAATATTCTGAAAAACAAAATCTGCTGGAGTGAAACACTCTTATAATGACGGTTTATGGGCAGTGTGAAACTGATAAAATAATTAATTAATTAATTGATTAATTAATCTTCAGTAACCACTTTATCCTGGTCAGGGTCAAGACTGATATTCACATAAATGCATGTTTCACAGACTGTCTTTACTGATTGCCTCTACTTTACCTATTGCAAGTGCGTTTGAGTAAACAGGCCTTCCCTTTCCTTACTTTCTCATCACAAGGAAACATCTTAAACTTAAATCTCCTTGAGTATTCCTTTAATGCCTACTTGCCTCCTCACAGCACCATCATCCCAGAGAAACTAGATGCCTTCATCAACAAGTTTGCAGAGAATACACATGATAGATGGGCCTTTGAGAAGGTTAGTGACATGCCCAGAAATTCCACCTCAAATATTTAACTTATTATATATAAAAAACACTGCATTATAAAACACCCCAAACTGTATTCTGTGTTCAGATCCAGAATAACTGGACCTATGGAGAGACACTGGATGAGATTGGGAAGACCCATCCTATGCTCCGGCCTTATAAAACCTTTTCCGAAAAGGTCTTAATGCATGCCTTTTGTGTATTATATTCAATCAAAACCATTTATTTTGATTCTTTAAAGCTGAGAATTCAGCAAATACTGGTGTTAGCATGTTTGATTTCAATGATTCATTTATTATTATTTTTTTTTTTTCAATTTTTTTAAATCCCTGTTATAACCATATTATCTATCTATGCTTATCAGGATAAGGAGATCTATCGCTGGCCCATCAAAGAATCCATTAAAGCCATGCTGGCCTGGGAGTGGACTTTAGAGAAAGCTCGTGATGAAGGGGAAAAGGTTGAGAAGGCTGCCACCAGGAAGATCTCTCAAACTGCTCAGGTGATTGTCTGATAAAACAGATCCTAAGAAATCAAAACAGTGCTAAAAAGTCTAAACCTGGTGTATTTGTGCATCCCTGTAGGCTACTTATGATCCTAGTCAGGGATACTCGCCCCAGCCTGTGGATTTAACCACCATGGCTTTGTCCAGAGAGCTGCAGGTATGCAAAAAGCATACAATCAAACCATTGTATACCAATACCTTTGTTCTTAGCTCGCAGTTGCACAAAGAACTCTCTCTATATGGTTCATCTCTAGTCTATGGCCGAGCAACTGGCTGAAAATTACCACAATACCTGGGGTAGGAAGAAGAAGCTGGAACTTCAAGCCAAAGGTGAGGCTTTTCAGTGGGACCAATGAAAAATCGGAGAATCATGAGGAAATCTCATGTACAAGTTTTCTGATTTTCCAGTATTTCATTACTTCTCTTTCATCTGCAAAGCTTTTTAATTAACAGGTGTGTCAAAAGGTAATTAGTGGAATTTCTTGCCTTCGTAATGCGTTTCAGTTATGTTGTGTTGAAGTAGTGTTGGTACACAGTAAATAGCCCTATTCGACAATTAGTTCATATAATGTCAAGAACAGCTCAACTAAGTAAAGAGAAATGACAGAACATCATTACTTTAAGACATGTCTCTTAAGTAATAAAACTTTTGACCGGCACTGTATGCTTTACAGAACTACAATAAGTGTTTATAATGTAATGTAATGTAATAATGTGCTTATAGTGTAGTGTGTTGTAGTGTGTTTTTTTTTTTTTTTACAATGTAGGATTGTAATTGTAAATGTTCAAATGGCCCTTTGTTGTTTATAAATTATATTGACTAAATGAAACCCCTGTCAGTCATTTAAATAGTTGTTTCCTGCTATGTTTTCTGTACAAATAGTTTTTCTTTGCATGACAATGTTACGCTGATGAACGTCTAATTGAACAAAACGTCAAAGATATTGGTAATATACGAGTAGAAAGCAGCGTTTTCAATTAACATACTCGGTGGCAAATAAAGATTAATGCATGAGGTCCTTTTACCCTGGAAGATTAAACAGTTAAACAGAATTCCACTCAGTGGACTGAAACATTTTATTATTTAACATTTTGTCTAAAGAGGAGAGAACAAATTACTAATGGATATAGGTTAAATCATACTGAACGCTGTGTTGTTCTAGGTGGTGGTACACATCCTCTTCTTGTTCCTTATGACACTCTGACGGCCAAGGAGAAATCCCGTGACAGGGAAAAAGCCCAAGACCTGCTTAAGTTCCTCCAGTTTGAAGGATATGCTGTCACTAGGTACAGTACGAAACATAGAGTCGTTGTCTTGTCCATGTTGTGTTAACTTAATTTGGTCATTTTGTGAAAGCGTTTGATATGTCCTCGATCGTGTTGCTTCAGTTCTTCGTACACCTTTTGTGCAGGGGCTTGAAGGACATGGAGCAGGAGATCTCCTCCATCGAGAAACGTTTCGCTTACGGCTTCCTCCAGAAGCTTCTGAAGTGGATGGAGATCGCTCAAGAGTTCATCGCACATCTTGGTTAGTCTTGGACAACATGTGAAAACATACTTGACTCCATTTAATATCTGTTCATAATTATGTGTGTGTGTGTGTGTGTTTGTGTGTCAATCCAGAGGCTGTTGTGAGTAGTGGAAGAGTCGAGAAATCCCCTCATGAGCAGGAAATCAAATTCTTTGCCAAGGTGAGTCAACTTCATTCTTCGTGATGGGAAAACTCACTGAACGTCGATGGGGTTAATCAAAGATTTTTTTCCACCTATAGATCCTGCTGCCACTGATTAACCAGTACTTTAAAAACCACTGCCTGTACTTCCTTTCTACTCCTGCTAAAGTTCTGGGCAGTGGAGGTCATGCGTCCAACAAGGAAAAAGAGATGATTGCCAGGTAACTAACCCTCCAACTGACAGATTGTGCAGATGAAAGTGCAAAGTATGATGCATATCTAGGATTATAAGAATCTGTAATGACTCTGAATATACTTTAACGCTATTACATGATAAAGATGCGTCTGTTCCTTGTATCCTCTTCTGCCTCTGGTACTCCGTGTCCCAATACCCTCTCTTTTTCTGTCTCCTCATTGTTTTTACTGGACCATGTTAATTTCTTCCCCTCTGTTTTCATGGCTCGGACTTCACCCTCTTTCTTCTCCTCCATCCCTTTTCCTCCTTTCCTTTCATCTCTCTTTCTTTTCCCCTCTCCCCTCTTCCTTTCTCTTTCTTTCTTTCTTCATGCCTCAGTATCTTCTGTAAGTTGGCTGCTCTAGTGAGGCACAGAGTTTCCCTCTTTGGTAAGAAACCTGCGTAAGGGTTTGATGCCACTGGCCATCTCTCTTATCCTAATTCATACTAGCTTCCATCTTGCTTTTCCTCCTTACCTACGTCCATTCCTCTCCTCTCACACACTCTCATTGTTGCTGTGGCCTTGCTGTGATTTGCTGTGCTTCGCTTAACTCTTTGCAGCACAATGCTGACTTGAAGATAAGGTGAAGATGACATAGTTTGATCACTATCACATGAACAATGGAAAACCAGCTCCAGTTTTCGCTGCAGTATTCAGCATGTGCTTTTCATTGCAACCATTGTGACCGTAGTCATTGTTGAGCAGTTAATTTAAACCATAGCTTTATTCCATAGCGATCTTAGAAGTAGAGAGCACAATGCTGTCCAGTTCTCCCCTCATCCATGATTGCGCTCTGAGACTGAGAATAATAATTATGGGTGATACTGATACTGCTATCTAGTATTGGTCAGGTACTGTACTCAAGTTTTCATACTCGTAAAAAAAAAAGATACTACATAAGAATATGTGCTGTAAGCAAAGTATACGCTGTTACACTAATGACAGACATGAAATAATAATCATCTGAATGTGTTTCATGATTAATAATTGTAATCGAAACAAACCAGACTTCAAACTTGTGATCTGTAAAAATATCAAGAACAGGAACTATAGCATCTTCCTACAATGCAAGCGATTTGATAAGACATATTAAACATAGAACTCAGAATGAGGTTTTTTTTAGCAGGCTAAGCAAGGAATAATGTCTGCAGACCTTGCTTGATGAGTGAAAACAACAGCTCTTTCCCCGGAGGTTGTTCCTGACTCTGTTCTTGACATTCTAGGACGATAAATTAAGAGGAATCTGTGTTTGCTGGTGCTGGGTAACAAGTTTGAGAACCCAAATTTGGAAAAAATAGATGATCATGCTTATTATTTAGCATGAAAAAGCACAGAAGTGTGAATGCAAGTATACTACGGGCACCTGACGGTATGCTCTGATACACGCTTGGAAAGGGAAGGGTGAGAAAAGGGTCGAATCCTATATAATGGAGCTTTAATGATATTAAAAAAATGTTCATGGACATGCATCTTTGTTCTGTTCATGGCCAATTTTTGAACACAGAGTTCAACTAAATGTTCAGTGACGTCCCTGATTGCTTAAAGTTACTAATTTCAGTATCAGTATCATTATTTGCTCATAATTGGTCTGGAAAAAAATGTGTTGATGTATTCATAATAATAATAATAATAACAACAACAACAACAACAACAATAATTGAATAATTTGGTGCCTCTTTGACACAAGGATGCTTAATGAGTTGGCATGGATTTATCGTACTAACAGAAGTTTTCTACTAATCAACAATTTAATATTTCCTCCAAAAGGACCCGATACGCTAAGTGTTACATTAATCCTGATTTGAAATCAGCAGTATGATTAAGGGTTTAGTGAAATAATAGTGCTGGAGACAAACTTCAAGGCTTAAGACCAGTTACTGGACACTGTACATCTGACTTCTGTTTATGGCATGTGTTGTGTACAGGAACTGATGCTTCAGCAGTGGTAAACTGCTTACACATCCTGTCTCGTTCGCTGGATGCCAGGTAAAGTTGAGATGAGTTTTTATATTTCATACTTCTCAGCTATGGATGTCCCATTGACCCAAGCCATCTCTTTTTTTTTTTTTATTCTAACCTAAAAAAAAAAAAAAAAGGATTTATAATATGCTAAGAACACGGCTTCACCTCAATTAGCCATAAAAACTAGTAGTTTTACATATTTGGGGTCACCAGATTTTTATTCCCAGTTCTGAACATAGAGCAATAAAAAAGAGGGAGATTTTATATACGCTCTTGGATGAAATAATGAAATGACAACGACATGCTACGAGTCTAAACTCTGCTACAGTTGCTTTTTTTTTTTTTTTTTTAGAAAGCTAGTCTAACCGTTGAAGTCTATCTCACGTCTGTCTCATCCTCATCTCATTTTTTTGGTACGCACACAGTTGGTATCGTTTCAAAGGGAAATAATTTTATCGTTAATACGGCATATTAGACTCAAAGCTCTAACAGATCTTGGTCACAGAATTGTAATTAAATTTGGAGTTAATTTAACGAAAGTATTTAAAGTAAAAATGGGAATGAGGAAAAAATGACTGTTTCAGAACTATTTCAGGATTTCCCATAACCTGTCGAAACAATCCTGGGCCGGAGTGAAGAAACAAATATTGGAAATCACTGAAAATTTAAAAATAATGTATAGGAAATTGTAAAGCGTCAAAATACATATTGACGATTAGAAGCACGGATTTAACTTCCTCTCTCTGCAGGACTGTGATGAAATCTGGGCCGGAGATTGTAAAAGCAGGCCTGCGTTCATTCTTTGAGAGCGCCGCTGATGACATTGAGAAGATGGTTGAGAATCTTAAACTGGGCAAGGTGTCCACCAAAAATCAGGTAAGATACCAGAACAGACTTTTCCTATAACAGTTACTGGAACAAAATCTTAAGTTTGCTGTAACACTGATTATCTGATCATTCTACCTTTCCGAAGGTTAAAGGTGTGTCCCAAAATATTAACTACACCACCGTTGCTCTACTGCCAGTGCTCACTGCGCTCTTCGACCACATCGCGCAGCACCAGTTTGGCGATGATGTCATGTGTAAGTCTGAGTTCAGTCATATGAACGTTTGCACAGCTAACCCACGCATTTGTCTTTTAGTAGCGTGAAAACTTTTAATAAAGGACATACTAACCTGTCGTCTTTCTTTCTTGCTTTCAGTGGACGATTTGCAGATATCTTGCTATCGTCTCATGTGCAGCATCTACTCAGTGGGTACCGTTAAAACCCCTCATGCTGAAAAGTGAGTGAAATCTCCTTCTACCTTCACAGAAATAATCATTAACACCTTCACTTGTCATTGAAGTAGCATGAGGTTTGTTTGTGCTAAATGTGTGTGATACTGTATTACGTAGTGATATGTGTCATTTCAAGGCTCAGGCCTGCTCTTGGTGAGTGTCTGGCTCATCTGGCTGCTGCCATGCCTGTGGCCTATCTGGAGCCTGAGCTCAACGAGTTTAACACCTACTCCGTCTACACGACGAAAACACCAAGAGAGAGAGCCAGTGAGTAGCGCTTCCCTTGTTCCGTATCAATCAGCAAACCTTGTGCGCAGACTTTGCGTTTGCTCATTTGAAAAGGTGCTTAACAAATGACAACGTGTTGTTACCATGGTTACCAAACTCACCTACGTTCCTTTTTTTTAATATATATATATATATATCTGGAGAATTAAAATCAGTATACATTTGATGGCATATCAGTTCTGAAACATCCGTGTCCAGTGTCGACCTGTACAATGTTTTGTCCTAACTGTTCCTGGACATATGTGTCTCAGTGGCGTGATGTTAAACACACACAAGCTCTGTTAATTTCCCTTTATTTTTGCCGTAAGTTGCATCACAAATTGAAAATTATTACATTACATTTAAAGTATTTACAAATCTAGTTCTAGGTTTGAAGGTTTTATATATATATATATATAAATATATAAATAGGTAAATATATAGGGGCAGTGGTAGCTCAGTGGTTAAGATGTTGGACTAGTGATCGGACGGTTGTGAGTTTAAATCCCAGCACTGCAAAGCTATCTCTGCTGGGCCCTTGACCCTCAAGTGTATAAATGTCAATGTAATATAATGCTTATATAATAGATAAGAGTGTCTGCTAAATGACATAAATGTAAACATATATATATATATTAATTCAAACAGAGTAAGAGTAATAGGTATATTGGTTAGACAGATATCACACTGACCAGCAGTAGTACAGGCAGAAGTGGTAGATTTTCTCATTACACTACTGAAGCAGGAGCAGCGTGTTGGTTCAAACTGAACCTGTGCACTTTGATGTCAGTTTAGTGTATCCTATAAACATTTTAAGCATTTTGACTGGTGATAAGGGTCTTATAGGGGCGGGAGGTCTGAAATGACATGTACTAAATGATGATATTCTTCATGTGTTTTTTTGTGAAGCTGTGTCTCATATGGACCAAAACTGAACAAGCTTATCTGTTTTGTTTTGGGTTTTTTTCCTCACCCTCTGTTCCCAAAGCTACTAAGAGCAAAGCTCTGTAACTGGTCTCCATTTTTCCAAGTCTTTTTTTCATTGCTGTCCGAAACATACTTTTTCATCACTTAGGAATGAGATAGAACTTTGAGTCACAGAATCACTATGGGCAGAGCATCGTGTATAGGGGCGGCACGGTGGCACGGTGGTTAGCACTGTCGCCTCACAGCAAGAAGGTCCTGGGTCCTGGGTTCGATCCCCGGGTCATCCAGGGTGCCTTTCTGTGTGCAGTTTGTTCACATATTGTCAGGCGTGCATGCGTGCTGTGCAGGCGTGGGTTCTCCTCCGGGTGCTCCGGTTTCCTCCCACATTTCAAAGACATGCAGATTAGGTCAACTGGCTACTCTAAATTGCCCATAGGTGTGAATGCGAGCGTGTGTGGCTGTTTGTCTGTGTTGGCCCTGTGGTGGACTGGAGACCTGCCCAGGATGTACCCCGCCTCTCACCCGAAGATGTTGGGATTGGCTCCAGCTTCCCCGCGACCCAGACGGATAAAGCCGTATAGATAATTTACTAATGAGTAGATCTCATTTACTGAAACCAGTAACAACAAACGTAATGTGAAAGAGCAGCATGGATTGATTTCATGCATTTTTACATGAATGAACTCATAAGAAAAGGGTTATAACAGCTAACCCTGCCCCTAATCTTAACCCTCATGACTTTCACATTCATTACAAATTGCCAAACAGCTGAATGTAAATGCAAGTTAATAATTAACGGTCTGGAAAATGTTTTCCTTGAGAATTGCAGAAACAAAAATTGCCAATAGATTTGACTCTTAGCCTTTACTGCAACTAAAAATGTAAGAATAATTATTCAGGTGCAAAATGTTTATACATTGGACCTATAGTATATTCAATCTGTACACTGAGATTTCTATACCTTGTACTTTAGTCCTGGGACTCCCGAGTCAGGTGCAAGAGTTGTGCTTGGACATCCCAGAGCTGGAAGTGCTAATGAAAGAGATTAGTGACCTGGCAGAGTCTGGAGCTCGTTACACCGAGATGCCGCATGTAATTGAGATCACGCTGCCCATGCTGTGTAACTACCTCCCACGCTGGTGGGAAAGAGGGCCTGAGAACTTCCCTGAGCAGGAGGGCCAAGTCTGCACTGAGGTCACTTCTGAACACCTCAACCAGCTGCTGGGCAGCATCATGAAGATCGTGGTCAACAACCTGGGAATCGATGAAGCCTCCTGGATGAAGAGATTGGCTGGTTAGTATGGCACATGGGTTAACCCTTATTTCTAATGTTGTTGTCTGTTGACTTGGAATCACAAACGTCACATAACTGACCTCTTGTGGAAATGACATTCACATATAAACATTTCAGCTGTTTTCTAAAGGAAATCATGCTAGATTGCAATGGCTTATGGGTAAGTTCTGGCACTGAAGTCTAGAGTTCACGTCTGTTGCCGCATTTTTGGTCAAATTTTAAAAAGGTGTGTTCTCATTTACTTAAACAATAATTAACATGGTGTTGGTAGCACACATTTGTCATCCTCACACACAACGATTTATCAAACAGGTAAAATTAGATTTTTTCTAGATTTTCCAGATAATCAAGAAACTGATTTTGAAAATGTATTATTCCTTATTCAGAAGTAACATATAAATTTATTGACTTGTACAATATGGCATTTCTGGAAGCTTCTTCCTGAGTTCGGTCTAGTCAATTTTTAATATTATGGGTATTATTTGTGGTAAAAATTGTCTATGATATGGAGATGTGTTCCTTATATTAGTCCTGTTTACTGACTGTCATGCTGCATTGCAAAAGCCTGTATAGAATAAAGGTCACAGAAGTTACATGTTCATCCTCCCGCCCTGTTTCTTTCTCCGTCAGTTTTCACCCAGCCCATCGTTAGCAGGGCCAAGCCAGAGATGCTAAAGTCTCACTTCATCCCCACTATGGAGAAGCTGAAGAAACGCTCAGGGAAGGTAGTAGCTGAAGAGGATAAGTTGCGTATGGAGGGCAAGACGGAGGTGGACAGTGAGGAAGGCACAATCCGAGATGAGTTTGCTGTGCTCTGCAGGGATCTGTACGCCCTCTATCCGCTGCTCATCCGCTATGTGGACAACAACAGGTGCTGAGCTATGAGCCTCCTTACAATTAGCTAAATTGCAAGTGAGGGTTGTTACGGCGTCACAGTTTCATGGTCAGCGATAGTTTATGAAGAAATGGTTGGCTCAGCACTGACATGATCGAAATACCAATTAGAATGCATTTCTCTCTCCTACCTACCCATAGTAGGTTCCTTAGTCCTGCAATTTGTGTCTGGTTGTAATTCCTTCCTGATACATTTTTTGCATTAATCACTGGCTTGTGTGTTTTTAAATTATCAGTGAGTACCATAAAACTGATATTTTTAAATTAGGTTATCATACTGTACCTAACCTCTGTAGTGGAAGTCTAATATTTTAACACTCCACTATGTAAGATTTAGGAATGATCCATTAGCAGAAATGGAATATAATATTAAAAACTACATATATATATATATATAGGTGTATAATTACCTGTAACTATGAATCGTTGTGTTTTCGTAAGCTTAGAATGAGCCGTTTATATGTACTTAGGGAGCGGGTCCACTTCTATGGAGCCGCCGTGTTGCGGCGCTACAGAAGCCCAGAACGGACAAACCTCTCCTACCTTCTGCGTTTCGTGTTTTTACAAGCGGTAGCGTGAAATCTGGAAGAAGAAAGGAAGACAAGGAAGAAGAAAGAAGAGGAATCGGTGTTTGCCGGAGCTGGATAACAAGTTCGAGAACCCAAATTTTGAAAAATGGAGGATCAGATATATTTATTATTTGCGTGAATGAAAGTACTTGGAAGTTCGCTACAGGCACCTGATGGCTTCCGTATGTTCTAATACACGCTTGGAAAGGGAGGGGCATTCAGTTGCGTGAATCCTACATAGCGGAACTTAAAATACAAATTTTGTGCTGGATATTTTTGTCGTATTCTTTATGATAGTAGTGTGTGATTATGAATAAAACCACAGCCAGTAGCCAATTTAGCACTGAGAGAAAAATCTGTACAGTGAGTGCTAAAAGCAAAGCTAACTAATTTCGACAAAATAGTGTATCTCAGATGGAAACATGTAAACGTAGAGAAAGTTTTCACTCTTAGGTTAGAAACAGAGCATAGTGTCAGTGCGTGACACCAAGCTGTGACTTCACATATTGTGTTTTTAAAGGGCGAGGTGGCTAACCTGCCCTGATTCTGATGCTGAAGACCTGTTCAGGATGGTGGGAGAAGTTTTCATCTTCTGGTCGAAATCTCACGTGAGTCTACATGCAGCCATATTTTAACCTCACCTTCTCAAAATACATCTTGCTTTTTTTTTTTTATTATTCTCTCATTCCAAATAGTTGTCTACCGCAAAACCCTACCTCCCGTTGTTTGTGATTTTCTGAACTTTGCAGAACTTCAAGCGTGAAGAGCAGAACTTTGTGGTGATGAACGAAATTAATAACATGTCTTTCCTCACGGCTGACAGCAAGAGTAAGATGAGCAAGGTGAGGCGTCATCTGACAGCACATTAATTTAACGAGTGACAATTTTATACTTAATAGAGCAAGGCATGATGATATCATTTCTCTGCTAAAATGAGTCACGGGACACTTTTCGATTTGTTTTGTTCACACTTTACTTCTCTTGAATTTTGAAATTTTTATAGGTAGAAAAAGAAATTTACCCCATAGCTTTTCGAATTTATACAATTCCTTGCATAAATATTCCCCCTCCTCACTGCTGAAAGGCGTGTTAGTATCTTCTTCTTCTTTCGGCTGCTCCTGTTTGGGTTCACCACAGCAGATGTAGGTTTTCCTTCAGATACCATTTCCGACACAACCCTCCCGATCTATCCGCGCTACGGACCGGCACTACGACCCCCTAACTCATGCACCCCAATGGCTCAGACCACTCACATTCACTATGGGCAATTTAGAGTAACCATTTGACCTAATTCACATATCTTCTGGGAGGAAACCTATGCAGGCACACAGAGACCACAGGGATCGAATCTAGAACTGTCTTGCCATGAGGTGACAGTGTAAACCACCGCACCGGGAATATTAGTATATTTTGCAAAATTCTTTTTGCTGTAAAATTACTTCTGTTGGAAACACTTGCCATAAGAGGTCTCATAGTTAGTTGATTGGAGTCGACCTATCTGAAATTAAATTGTTGCGTGATCTTATTATAAATACACTCTCAAACTTTGAACATCTCATGAAAACAAGACCATATACAATGCCAGTCAAAAGTTTGGACACGCCTTCTAATTCAATGTTTTTCTTTATTTGTATGACTTTAAAAGAGGCTGGATAATGATGGACTGTTGTTTCTCTTTACTTAGTTGAGAGGTTGTTGACATAAAAGG
>JAQQZR010000037.1:20909405-20927946 GCA_030068235.1 Notoglanidium macrostoma | reverse complement strand
AAAAGCGTTCCAGGTGACGACTTCATGAAGCTGGGTAAGATAATGCCGATTGCATCATCACGCTAAATGGTGGCTACATTGAATTTTTTTTTACACTTTTTTGTTTACCACATAATTCAGTATACGCCATATGTGTTGCTTCATAGTTTTGATGTATTCGGTGATGTTTTACAACGTAGAAAGCAAAAAAATTAAAGACAAACCTATGAAAAAGAGTAGGTGTGTGCAAACCTTTGACTGGTAGTGTTTATAGATATATATATATGTGTGTGTATGTTTTTAGATATAACAATGATACACTTTATTACCTTAAATTTGTTTAAATGTACAATCCCAAGCATTAAACTGATTTACGGTTTTTCCTGCATTGTTTGTGCTGATCCGTTACAGAGAATGCTGGATTACCTTAAGGATAAGAAAGACGTTGGTTTCTTCCTGAGCTTGCAGGCTCTGATGCAGACCTGCAGGTAGGTGATGTCTCTTCAGAAGGTTTAGCTTGTAAACACATGGTTTTCCTACCATTCAGTTTTTAATATAAGTGATATAACTCACACTTCATATGTCATGCAATTATTTGTTAAAAAATTCTAAAGAATCCGAATGTTTTTAAATCGTTTATGCATGAAGGGTTAAACGGAGCCTAGGTATGACTATTATAAAACAGCAGCTGTGTCATTAATAATGTCATTAATAATTATGAATCGTTATTGAATCATCATGTAAAAATAGCCAAATAAATTTCTACTCTAGAGTTTTGCTCACAGCCTGATTCAGATCATGATTGTTGTGTGTTGCAGTGTTCTGGACTTGAATGCATTTGAAAGGCAGAATAAAGCAGAAGGGCTTGGAATGGTTTCAGAAGAGGGCACAAGTGAGTCACTAAGTATTAGTGATTATATTGTAAAAGAAAGCGTACATCAAAATAGATACTTTTGATGTCTATATATGACAACTTGTGCTTTGATCACTTGCTTTATTTGTAACATACAGAAGGTATTAGCACTGTGTGTAGCTTTTCTTTTCCCTACAGAACAACAATAGTGAATCGTATTTATATACTGATATCTCTGCTCTCCTTTTTTTGCCCCCCTTTTTCGGTTCTCAGATATGAAGCTAGAACGGGGTAAATAATTCTTGTCAATATATATATATATATATATATATATAAATATATAATTTTTTTTTTTTTTACTTCTTTCTTCCCATCTGTCCCATCTCCTTCTGTCTTCTCCCTTTATTTTCCACACTTACACTTTTCCTTTGTGGCGTGTAGTTTTGACTGCATTTCATTTCGCACTCAAGGGAAAATAGAAAAGAACTCTTCAGTCGTTGTCTGAGTATCTGATTGGCCGAAATCATTCTTATTTAACAAAATCACGTCATTTGTAAATCGTCCACGGAAACCGGTACATGATTTCCATGTTGACGTTCCATGGAAAGTACTTTGAAACTACAGGTTGGATTATGAGTGTGTCCAATTACCATTCCTGCAACGACTGGAATATTTCTTTGCTCATTTTGTCCGTTGAGTGCTCCGTCACAGATCTGCTGTAACTCCGACGCTCCTTGAATGGCTGTGAGGAAAGAAAGACTCTCGTCCTCTCTTTTCTGATCAGTTTTCTCTTAGGAGATCACAGAGACCTGTGGTGACCAGTGTCACCTAAAATTATGAAATGATTTGCAGCTTTTTTTTCAACCTGTCAATGCAATATTATGTAACAGAAAAGCACAGACAAATTAAAAATGGGGAAAAGGACTAATACATGAATAAGATAACGGAAAGTATTGAAAGACACATCTAAAGCAAATCAAGTATACTTCCTTATTGCTTCAAGAATAGTCCTGGTTGGAATTATTGAATTTAACACGGCAACATTGGTTTAATTTAAAGATATGACTACATGTTCATTAATAAAAGAGTTGTTGAGTGTATTTACACCCCAAAACATGCATTTCAGCCTGTCATGTTGCAGTTGTCAGACAGTGGTGCTGGACTTAATATTACTCCTCGCGTCACTCAAGAAAAATGGGCTTAAATCCAAGACTGGCCATGCTTTGAGGAGAGATTCCTCTGTTTTAGGCAAACTCCATCCTGTGTGCGCAGCTCATGCTGTGTGTAAGTCTGTAGACTCTGTGTCTAAGTGTGTCAGACTCTAACCCTAAGTCTGTAGCTATGTCCGAGATCTGAATGCCAGTATGCATAATTTTTGTATTTGCGTGCATAACTCAACTGCAGATATATATCAGTACAATAGATCATTGCTGATCATAAGTTGTTGTTTTTTTTTCCAATTCTCCCATATAAAACAATATAGCTATGCGTGATGCGCACTATATGATTTCCAAATTGCAGAATGCTTATTGTATAATCATAATCAAACACAAATGAAAAGCTAGGATTTTAAAAGGTAGAAATTCAAACAAAATTAAGAGCAATACACACTGAATCATTGTTTTTTTTTTTTTTTTAACTGCTAATCTATTGATGTTGAATAATTTACCCTTTAATATTTAATCATTAAAATTTAAACCATTGACATCATGGATTAACACTGTATGTCCAAAGGTATCCAGACACCCTTTAAGCTATGGTACATCTATTGCTAACACCGATGTACAGTTGCGGTCAGAAGTTTAAAAACGTGGACATGAATGTCATGGCAGTATTGGGCTTTCAGTCACTTCTATAAACTGTACTTTTTCTGAAATATGTATCTTTATGCAAGAATTTCATGCAAAAGTTTTATCTTATTTTGGGTTTTCTGAAATCAACACAGGGTCAAAATTATACATACAGCACACCTAATAGTTGCTTAAATGTCCCTTAGCAAGTTTCACCTTGACCAGACACTTTTGTTAGCCACCAACAAGCTTCTGGTAGATTTCGCCACTTTTCTTGGTAAAAAACGGTAGAGTTCAGTTAAATTTGTGGGTTTACTGGAACATACCCGTCTTTTAAGCAAAGTCCACATATTTAAGGTTAGGACTTGTTTTAAGGTTAATGTCAGACTGCTTTATTCATTCCAAAAACCAACTTTGATGTGTTTGGGGTCATTGACCCGTTGGAACACTCAGTTATTCACCCAGGAACCGTCTAGCTGATGGTTTGAGGTCATGCTGAAGAATTCTGAAGTTCTTCATTATTAAATCCACTGTGCGCAAAGCACCAGTTCCACTGGCAGCAAAACAGGCGCAGATCATGATGCTACCACCACCATGCTTAACAGTGGTACAGCGTTCCTCTGAACCTCTGGTCATTGTGGTGGAACAACTCAAACAAATGATCCCATCTGACCATAAAACTTTACAAAATTTTAACTCCAGGAGGCTTTTTTTGCCCATGTGGTCAGCTGCAAACCCTAGTCAAGCGTGAAGGTGTTGATTTTGGAATAAGAGTGTCTTTCTTGGATGGTAGTCTCTCAGTCCATGGTGATGTAAAACTCACTTGACTGTAGATGGTGTTCCAGCAGCTTCCAGTTCATGGTAGGCCTGTGCCTTGATGGTTTCTGGGTTGTTCCTGACCATACAAACCAATTTCCTCTCAGCTGAGGGTTGCAGTTTGGCTCTTCTTCCAGCAAAGTGACTTGGAAAAGTGGCTACACCTTCCAGTAGCTTGTTGTTTGAGCTGATGATCTTGGAATCCGTAGTTGAACATAAATGATTCCAAGAGATATTTCTGAGTCGTGTAAATCAGTGATCCTCTTTGTTAGATCTGCATTGAGCTCCTTGGACTTTCCTGATTGTTCTGTGTGTTGGTCCGTCCATTGAGTGCTGTCAAACAAACCTTTTTTATTTTGTGCACAGAGAAGTTACCCGCTGTAGTCAATCATGATCGCTAACAGGAGTTTAAGATGCCTTGGCCTTGCCAAGTTAAAAGACATTTTGTAACTTTCAGCACCTCTGAATGAATAATCCAAGTGGGTATCTATGTACTGTATATTTGTGACCGTGTGTTAATTTCAGAAAACCCAAAATAAATTAAAACCTAAAACAAATTAAAACTTAAAAGAACATATTATTTTAACATATTATAAGAACACATTCATGCCCATGATGACATTCATGTCGGTGTATGTAAACGTCTGACTGCAGCTGCATAATCTCCACAGAAGCAAAAAAAAATGGATGCTCTTGCAATAATTGTGGATGACAAAATAAATTATGTTGTATCTTGTGATATGTGTTTCCTTTTTTGCTTGTTTTGTAATCCTATAAGAACCTTAATAACCTTAATAATGTTGTCTGACTTCCAAGCAGAGCAACAAAACATCTTTCTCTAATGCGTCTTAGCTTTTCTTGCCTGTGCGCAAATGGAAATTTATTCGAGAAGAATAGACTGAAACTGCAGCAAAGGGAGGAACCAACCAACGCTTTTGTTTTGAATGGAAACGTACATTGTTTGGTTGTACAATTACCTGGCAACTTTTGGATATATAATGTATATATAATTTGTTTCTATAAGTACTAAGGTTTAATTTCTAAAAATGTACCAGAGATCTGGCTAATACCTTTATACATTTCGGTTGACTTTCTAAACTTTTGTTTGTTTCTGACTCACATTTTTACATTGCTTTGAGCGTTTTGTCTTACTCAGATGTCCTACATGTTTACTTGTGGTATTGTTTAATTATGTGTTAAGATCTTGTTTTTTTCCTTGATCATTTACTCGACTACTAACAACGCCGATTAACATCATTCCAGTCCATATTATTCCACACTGATTATGAAATATATTTGTGGTCATCAGTTCAGCTCCAAGCACTTCCAGCTTGATGCTGTTGGATCGTTAAGCAAAAACTGCTAAGTGTAATCTGCCAAGTCCATTTGGGAAACAAAATCCCAAATGCGAAAATATAAAAAAAAAAAAAAAATTGTACACAGGATGAGATTGTGGTGTTTCACACCCGTTCTCATTCTCAGGCTTTGTCTCTCCGGTTCTTCTCCATTCTATCCATCTTTTTCCCTCAGTGTTACTCCATTGTATACTCCAGAGTTGCAGTAGATCTGTCTTGCATGACTGTGTGTATCTGTGTGGATCTCTGTATGTGCCACCATAACTCTTCTCTGGTCTCCCCATGCATATGTTCTTCTCCATGTTACTATGGACCAAGTAAATCTTAATGTTCATATTCATTTATCAATAAATGTCCAGAGTCCTTTTATCTCTGTGATTTTAGTGTTTATCAGTGTGCTGTCTTTGATTATCAACTTGTCTTGGGTGTACTTTCCATGTACTGCGTCGTGTATGTCTTTTTATGTCTCCAAAGAAAACCTTTCTGAAATATTTTAGACAAAACATGTTCCTTCTTCCTTTTAAATGCTTCCCTTAATCATTTCCTTCTTTAGTTCAGAGATAATTAACAAATTTAATCGCATGGAAAAATCCTTCTTTTTGGCTCTAGTGCTTTATTCACTACTCGTTCTCACAAACAAACACTATCTAACGGCTTTCACTTTGCGCGCGCGTGTGTGTGTGTGTGCGTGCGCGTGTGCGTGTACGTGCAGATGAGAAAGTCATGGCGGACGATGAATTCACGTGCGACCTCTTCCGTTTCCTGCAGCTACTTTGCGAGGGCCACAATAATGGCAAGTTTAAAAAAAAAAAAAAAAAAGCTCAAATGCATGGTTAATAATTGGAAATAAATCATTGAGATGTAATTTATATGTATCATTTTTCTAACCTCAGATTTCCAGAACTACCTGCGCACCCAGACAGGCAGCACCACCACTATCAACATTATCATCTGTACTGTGGACTACCTGCTGAGACTGCAGGTATAGCAACATGCGCTCTCCAAGGCCACGGCCACGAAAAACGTTTCGCTTGAGAAATTGAGAAATTATACTTGTGCTCCTTTTTAATTTGTTTTTTCTTTCTTTCTTTCTTTCTTTCTTTCTATTTATATATTTAACATCTTGTGAGCTATTTCATTCAAATGGTAACACACGTACACACACATATCATCTTGCAACTGTTGGTTGAAATGAAATCTTTTAGACTGGGCTTCTATTTAAATTCTGCTCTCAAGCGCAAAGTCAACAGACGATCATTAGAGATTTCGCTTCTATGCTGTAGAACATTTACTGTAAAAATGTACAGTAATTTACTGGCAGCAGAATTGCGAGAAAAGAACATTAAATGGACAGTAAATAACTGGGAAACATATTTGCAATAAAGCACTGTAATATCTTACATACTATTAAATAAGACACGCAATCCAGTATATTTCTTATATGTGTGATGCTTTAAATAATAAAGCTGTATTTTGCTGTAAAATAAATACCGTAAATTTACAGCATTATTTTACAGAGTACTGATTTCCCCATGACATTAAACTTCTCTCTTTCTCTCTGCCTCCATCTCTCCATCTTGCACACTTTAAAAAGGAATCTATCAGCGACTTCTACTGGTATTATTCTGGAAAAGACATCATCGATGAACCAGGCAAGAGGAACTTCTCCAAAGCAATGACAGTGGCCAAGCAGGTCTTTAACAGTCTCACGGAATACATACAGGTAAGATTTCAACCCGAGTAAACTGTCCGTGTTTACCACGTAACGTTCAGGTGCCCTCGAACTTTGTTTTTATGCCGTCCCTCAGGGCCCGTGTACTGGGAACCAGCAGTCTCTGGCTCACAGCAGATTGTGGGATGCTGTAGTGGGATTCCTCCATGTATTTGCACACATGATGATGAAATTAGCACAGGTATGAGGCTCAAAACACATACACCCTCATACACATGCACCGAGACACAAACATCCACATTCACACTTTCAGAGTTTAGAATGATTTCAGTGCACTCAAAATATCTTGAAAATATTTCATTAATTCATCGATTTTTTTATTGGCAGCTGTACAATCGTGCAAGTTGTTCACTAATGTTTATAAAAAAAGCATTGGGGGATTTGAAATGCAATGTGCATTTACTCTGTTTCACACTTGGTGGTTGTTTTCCCCTATCAGCTGGCAGCTCACATTTTTAATGTAATGCAGAATGTGGCAGCTTTTAAAAGGTGCCGCTGCTAGCAAGCAAGGTTATATAGTGGGACAAAATCCGCCAAGCGTGATAATATGCTTATATGAAGAAAATACAACAATAATAAACAAATAAAAGCACAATGTTTCAAGCGTATTATTTTGAGATAAGTGTCTTGCATGCCTTTTTGAGTATTTCTGATGTTTAATACAAATAAATGGCATTACGCATGGTATACTGTGAGACTGTGAGTGTCATGCTGAGCTTAAGACAGTTACGCTCAGAGGTTTACATACAGTCATCGTGGACAGGTCATGGCAGTATTGGGCTTTCAGTTGTTTATTTGAACTGTTCTGTCTTCTAGGGAAGAATGATTGATTATATAACAAACATATTTAATAGAATTTGGTACAAAAGTTTTACTGTATTTTGGCGTTTCTGAAATCAATACAGGGTCAGAATTATACATGCAGCATCAAAAATATAAATATAGCACAGCAAAAAATTGGGTTAAATTCCTCTTAGCAAGTTTTACCTTTACCCTTCGGTAGGCATTAACAAGCTTCTGGCGGAATTCTGGCTGGATATTTAACAACTCTTCTTGGCAGAACTGGTAGAGTTCGATTAAATGTATTGCTTTTCTTGCACAGTCCACATATTTTTAATAGGGTTGAAGTCAGGACTTGTTTTAAGCTTAATGGTAGCCTGCTTTATCCATTCCATGCGCTTAGGGTCACTGTCCTGTTGGAACACCCAACTGTGTCCAAGTTTATGATGGTTTAAGGTCATGCTGAAGTATTCTGAGGTTCTTCATTATTCCATCCACTTTGTGCAGTGCACCAGTTCCACTGGCAGCAAAACAGCCCCAGAGCATGATGCTACCACCACCATGCTTAACAGCTGGTACAGTGTTCCTCTGTACGTCTGGTCATTGTGGCCAAACAACTCAATCTTCGTTCTGGTCATATGACCATACATGTTTCCTCCAGAAGGCTTTTTCTTTGCCCATGTGTTCAAATGCAAACGTTATTATAGCTTGAAGGTGTTGATTTTGGAACATTTTGGAACTTTCAGCACCACTTCATTAATAATCTAAGTGTTTTGATTCAGAAAACCCAAAACAAATTAAAACTTGTGCACCAAATACATGGGTTTTCTATTTAAAATGTATGTTGTGCAATCATTTTTCAAAGCCCGATGTTGCCATGACATTCCTCTCCATGATAACTGGATGTAAACGTTTGATTGCAACTGCATTTTCCTTGTGAAGTTGTATTCTAGGTTTAGTCGCCATTCCGAGCATTGCCTGTAGTGTAACCAAACGTTTTATAATGCTTATTTTCTGACTTTTTTAATGATTATATTAATTCTTTTCACATGATGACTGCAGAGTAAAGTATGTATTTATTTACTATTCATTCCTTAAACCCTTCAGTATTCCCCTCTCTCTTCCTTATTTGTATAATATTTATAGTCCCTTTAATTTGGTAATCCAGCTGCTTCCTGCTTTTAAATAGCATAAAGACTAACAGTGATAGTTTGCTGCCTTGTTTGTACAGTATATGTGTAATAAGTGATTGTTTTGTGTGTTGATACAACTAAAACATTCTGTGTAGTATTTCATTAATTCTTATTTCTTTTAACCCGATTAACCAGTTATTGCCTGGTTTGCTCCCTTGTTTCTAAGCGTGGTACACATCTCTCTTTATTGAATGCATTTTTGTATTTTTTTCTCTCCTAGACTTTATCCTAGTTATCATTTATTTGAATCGTTTATAGAAATAGTGTTGTACAAAACCAAGTTCGATGGATGAAGACGTTATATTTTTGTGGACCGTCTTTAACAGTATAGCACCAAAGCATCCGGTCAATGGAGTTCAAATCCAAGCCAAGCCCAGTTATATCTGAAGCATACTGCCAGTCCTTTGTGCTTAGTTATCAAATCTGAATTAAAGATGATTCAATTTGATATTATTCGGTTGCATTTGAATTGACCTTAGAGTGCTCCCACAGAGGAGAGAAGACATAAATACAAAAATGAATGAAAAATGTTGGATAACATTTTTTATTCTGATGTGTAACCTTGCCAGATGCACCCTGACCCAGGACTCCGAAATGGCGTAAGGATTTGTATTTCGCCTTTGCTCTTGTCTTACCTGTAAATTATCTGCTGCTTGACACACAACACACACCATCACCCAGCTTCTGGCAGCTTTGTGGGGTGTTCAGGCTGCACATTTTCTGAAGTGTACTGTCATTGCTTTTGTGTTGATTTCCACATGGACTCTGAGACAAGTCAAGTTTGTCTCTTTTGAGCAGAACCACAGTACAACTAGGAACGAATCAGACAGTGCTCTTCAGTTTATGGGCCTTGCATTTGCAGATTGTATAAGATTTGACTCTGTCTCTTTTGAGCAAATGCGGAAGGTGTCAGCTGTTCTATACCAACAGCTGTCATGTACCTGTCTAAGAATATTACACCTTTAGCCTTGTTACACTCCTTATGTTTTGTTTTTTGATACATTAACCCTGTAGTCAGTGGCAGTTAACCCATTGATTTGTGTGTGCCTGGTTCCTGTTTTACTCCACATGCTGTCCTGTGCATAAAGCCTATATTGCCGCACACCATCAAGACCTCTTGGTAATACATCCACACAGATAACTGAAGGATGTAGATACTGATATCCATCTATTTACAGGATATGCAAACAAGATACATATCATGGAACAAAATGCCAGTGGTGCTTAAAGGTGCAGTCGTCGATTCTAGTCCAGTACACCTTTTTATCAAAATATCTCCTTACGCAGCCTTGGTTCTATAAATGGCGAAACAAAGAAAGAGGGACGGATCAAATACTATTCCAGCCAATCAGCAACAGGGAGCATATTCCAGCCAATCACAGGACAGGGGGAAGGGGCGGGGGGTGTTACTTTTGTTTCTACTTGTCCATGAATTTGGGGGGCGGGGGCTTCGTAAGGAGCACTGAAGGGAGGTTTGCCTTTAAGTTCGAATATCAACATTCCTTCTCCAGAATCGACGACTCCTCCTTTAATGATATCCAAAGAGTATCCCAAATTAATTGCTTTATTGTACTTCAGTACAACTTTTTTTCTAGCTGCTTTTTTTTTTTTAGTTCTGCCTGTGTGTTTTTCTCCATCCCCAATCATGTCTCCTGACTTTCAGTAAAACATACCTCCAATGTGTGATGCTCTATTTATATCTGTTGTTCATAAATGCAAACCCAGGATAATTTCTGGAGTAAAACACACCCAGAGGTAAGGTTATAGTCATATGGCTTTGTCTTAGAGGTTCTACACTTGTGTTGACTGGTCATAAAAATCTTTTCAGCTTCCTAATGGAGAAAGAGAAGTAGATTTTAAATTCCTGTTTATGAGGTCTAATGACATGCCTTTAACAGAATGCTGCCTTTGTACTCAGAGAAGGTGAACGATGAATAAAAATAGATACATACTGTTAAACACGTTTCACTCCTCTTGATGAGCGCGTATATGTGTTTGTTTCTTCCTAGGATTCCAGTCAGATTGGTCTTCTCAAAGAACTTCTAGACCTTCAGAAAGATATGGTGGTTATGCTGCTTTCTCTTCTGGAGGGTATGATGCATTTCTACACCTTATACTAAAGCAATGTTCTCAAATCTGATTGCTCAGAAAGTGTTGATTATATAAATGTAATAATATAATTAGAGAATAGATATTTTTGTGCATGCTGTGATACCATTGTTTCTATAGCAACAACTTATTCACGGGGACTTGTATGCCAGATTATCTCCACAATCTAAAACTAATAACAGATAGATAAAAATGTTGTTGGTGAAACAAAGAAAATCATGTTGTTAAAATGGTGAAGATTTCTGGATGGAGATGTTTATGGAAGGAGTGTCCACTGTCAGCAAGTTTTCCACCTCCAACAGGGTCTCCAAAAGTCAGTACGTTTTCAGGACTGAAGACTTTACACTTTGTGGTTTTCATGGTAACATGAAATGTTTTTTGTCTTCTTAACTTCAAAAGAGAGAAAAAAAGAGAGGCTGGTTGAGGGAATGACAGTTTTCATTCGCTATAAAATAAGGTTGTTCCACAACGTTAAATGTAATTATAAATGGTTAAGAAGTATGATGTCTTTCATTAATAATTTTTTTAAAGTTGTGGTACAAGAAGAATAAAAACACCACAGGACATGCTGTTATATTGTAGGAATATTGTCAACTTAGGAATGACCAGCTTCAGGCCATATCACACAACCAGATAGTGGATTATGTAACTTCTTTGTGTTTAATATAGATTTGTTTGATAAATTAGCTTAGCTTTGTATGAAGACGTGAGAGTCAGTCTATACTCTTGCCACCTTCATGGACTATATGTTATTTCTTATCAGGTAACGTTGTGAATGGCACCATTGCCCGACAAATGGTGGACATGTTGGTGGAGTCATCTAGCAACGTAGAGATGATCCTCAAGTTCTTTGACATGTTCCTTAAGCTGAAAGACATTGTGGCGTCAGATGCATTCCGGGATTATGTGACTGACCCACGTGGCCTGATCTCGAAGAAGGACTTTTCCAAAGCCATGGACAGCCAAAAGCAGTACTCCTCATCTGAGATCCAATTCCTTCTGTCATGCTCTGAGGCCGATGAGAACGAGATGATCAACTTTGAAGAGTTTGCTGATCGTTTCCAGGAGCCAGCCAAGGACATTGGCTTCAACATCGCTGTGCTACTCACCAACCTATCAGAGCATGTGCCCCATGACACACGCTTGCAGAACTTCTTAGAGCAAGCTGAAAGCGTCCTGAACTATTTCCGCCCCTTCCTGGGCCGCATTGAAATCATGGGCGCCAGTCGGAGGATTGAGCGTATCTACTTTGAGATCAGTGAAGCAAACAGGAACCAGTGGGAAATGCCTCAGGTCAGAGAATCTAAAAGGCAGTTTATATTTGATGTGGTCAATGAAGGTGGTGAATCGGAGAAGATGGAGCTATTTGTCAACTTCTGTGAAGACACCATCTTTGAGATGAACATTGCTTCCCAGATCTCCGAGCAAGAGGAAGAAGGACTTGGAGATGAGGACGATGAAGAAGAAGAGGAAAGTGGTGGAGGAGCAAATGGAGATGGAGGAGAAGGAGAGGAAGGGAATGAAGATGAGGGCCTGGCTGAGTCCAGTTCAGCATTCGCAGACTTCATCAAGAGCGTGGTGAACTTCTTCAATATGTTTACTTTCCGCAATCTCAGGCGACGCTATCGCAGGCTTAGAAGGATGACTATAAAGGAAATGATTGTAGGCCTGGTCACCTTCTTCTATACCATCATCATGGGAATTCTTCACTTTATCTACAGCACATGCAAAGGCTTTTTCATGCTGATATGGAAAACACTGTTTGGAGGCGGCCTTGTGGAGGGAGCTAAAAAGATAACGTTAACAGAAATTCTTACTAACATGCCTGATCCAACTCAGGACGAGGTGCACGGTGACCTCGCATCTGAACCTGGAGCTAGAAATGTCCAGGAAGCAGGTGGATTAGGAGATGGAGAGGAAGCAGGTGGTGGAGAGGTAGAAGATGAGGATGGGCAAGAGGCAGAAGGAGGAGGCAGACCTGGATTTGATACACCTGGAGGTCTAGGAGATATGGGAGAGACCGAGCCTGAGGAGCCCCCAACACCTGAGGGTACCCCACTGCTGAAGAGAAAACTGGTGAACCCCAATAAGACACGTTTATCATTTTATTATTCTGTATTTTTATTCAACAGCAGTGACCAATTTTCTTCTTCTTCTTGTCTCTTATGGTTTCTCAGCTGGATGAAGGAGCAGAGGGAGAGGAAGTGGCAGTAGAAGAGCCAGCAAAAGAAGAGCCAGTCCCAGAACCAGAGAAGGCAGAGTGAGTATACTCACTGTTCAAGCAGTCTAGGGAGAGATGAATAAGTATTAGTGTGCTTCTGTTTATTGAAAAATACACCTTATAGTGATTTCAGATTTAGTTTAGGTTTCTGAAATATTTTGATGAAAAATTGAGGTAAAATTGTGCTGAAAAACCTATCAAAGTGCTGAAAATGGAGAGAAAGCTGAGAAAGAAGCTGAGGCTGTGCCAGAGGAGAAAGTGGCTGAGGAGGAGGAAAAAGCAGTAAAAGCCAAAGCCAAGAAAGAAAAACAAGCAGCCAGAGATGGCTTTGAGCTCTGGAATGAATTAGAGGTGCAGAGGATCAAGTTCATGGTAAGGTCTTGTTTTGTGTTTGAGAGTTTAGCGCTTGATTAGTTCTTTGAAGAATTTTATGTAGAGCTAATGTCCTAGTTGTTGTCGATCGCGGTTGTTTCTTTCTACTGACAGTCTGCTATAATTTTTATCTTAATTTCAGAACTACCTGTCTCGAAACTTCTACAACCTGCGCTTCCTGGCTCTGTTCATTGCTTTTGCTCTGAACTTCATTTTGCTCTTTTACAAGGTCAGTACAAGCAGATTAAAAACCTTAATTAACTGAATTTGAATGAACTGTGTCTTGGTAAATCTTTTCCTGCGCTTTCTCTCTCTCGCTCTTTCTCTCTCTCTCTCTCTCTCTCCCAGGTGTCCAGCAGCCCCCCCGGTGAGGAGTTTGAAGGCTCGGGCATGTTTGAAGGTTCTGGAATACCTGAGGGCTCTGGTGGTGAACCTGAGGGTTCTGGAATGGAGGAAAATGGCGAGGAAGATGATGATGAAGGGCCTCTCTATTACTTCCTGGAAGAGAGCACAGGTTACATGGAGCCTGCAATGGCCTTCTTCGGCATTTTACACACCATCATAGCTTTCCTGTGCATTATTGGCTACAACTGTCTCAAGGTCAGTGAGAGCACTTATTCCGGTGTATATACTGCTATAAGGTTAATCTATGGGATTTCGTACAGTGTAATTCTTTTGAAAGTGTACCCAAGCTGACTACCTTGCTTGCAAATATATGAACATTATGAAAGTGTAGATTTTCAAATTTAAGATTAAGTAAAAGTAACGTGTTACTTATAACCAAAAATTTAAAAATGGAGTATGACGTACAGTACAGTAGAAGTGCAGTCAGGGCGCATAGTTATGAATAAGCAGCGGTTTATAGGACTTCAGTGATCTGTTTTAAGGTTTGCAAATGCAGTTTGACCTAGAATTGTCACTGAACAGAAAAAAAAAGTTGGTAATTATGCAGGCTACGGGGAAAAAATATGAAAACCATGTTTTCATAAACATATATTTTGCACATATCTTGTAACGCCGCAAGCCGCTACTCAGGCAGAACCGCGGCCACATCGGGGTCCTGGCGCGGCCGCGGTTGCCAGGCAACGGTCAATCCGTAGTGACGTGTCACACCTGTTCGCCATGCTTTAAAAACCCGCAGAGGGAACAGCTCTGCGTTAGGTCATTAAATTGCGTGACACCGTTCTATAGGTGGGCAGGCAAAAGGTGAACTATAAAGCCCAGCGATGGCGGAAATGGAACGTTCGAGCGATCGAAACATCTGAAACAAATGATTCCGAAAACAAAAGAATCCATCGTTTATAACGTTCGAAACATCTCACCACAGTGACACCTGGCGGCCAAATAAATACCCTGGTCGTTTTTAAATATTTAATTCAACGGACATTCGAGCATGCTCTTGTTTCTTTGTAGTTTGTATACATATATTTGTCAATTCCTTTTTTTTTTTTTGTTGGTTTATCTTATGGATTGTATGAAAGGATATTTTTATTTTACTCTGTCAGTGTTTGTACGGGGTGCTTGTTTACAGGCTGGGGAATAATTTGTGTTCAATCGGCTCAGCAGTGCTAGGACGGTTTCTCCTCTTACTTAAAATCTCTCCTGCTTTGGAGAATACTCTCTCACGGGGCACAGAGGTTGCTGGAATGGAGAGATTAAAATGATTTAAAAAAGACACAACTATCCAAAACGCTATTCTATAACCCAAGTCAGGAAGTCGTGCAAAGAGTCAATTAGGGCGTAACAGTACAATAGATCAGACAGGCTCAAAGTCAGAAACAGGAACTGGTTGGTACACGGAAACGGATGACACCAATTACACGACTCAGTGTTTCGATGCGTATCGAATCTTATGCGAAACTGATTCGAAGCATTGTTCCGTGACCTGTAGCAACAGGAAGAAGTCATGTGACTGTTCCAAACTGAGTTTCATTACGTCATTAGCTGTTTCGAAATGCTCCAGTTATTTAGCATGAGTGTCACGTACTCTCGGAGCTGTGACATCAGTGTGCCGGTGTAAATCTCCCAGTACACTTAAGCACTTCTTTTCTGTTGTTATGTATTCAGGTACAGCTCATAGGGTTAAGGCTGTAATGTGGTATGCATAAAGTCCCTGCTTTGATTGCCACCTTAAATGTTTTTTTTTCTTTGTGAACACTTCATAATCTTTCACTCTCCTCTGTATATTGGTTCTTCCGTTTTGTTGATCCCTGGAGGATCAGCTGGATCATTCTCTGCTCCAACCACTGGAGCACTTCCCTCCTAACATATCTGAACCAGAAGTAAACTTGTAGCTTTTTAAGGAAAGAAATTAAAACCACTTGCTACTTATTGATATAAGTAGCATTAAATAAAATGCACACCAGACCCTCTAATCTCATTGCCTGGGGTAAATTACTTATTATCTGCTGTTACATTAGAGGTGAAATAATGGCAGATTAATTTGGTGAGTTTTAGCATCCAAAAATTTGAACTTTGAACTGTGTGAGAATTGACACATGAGCCAAAAATGCTTTATTACAAAGACTGGCAAACAAGTCCAAATGTGAGGCAAGACTGAGGACAAAAGCAGGCAGTAGGTCAGGAGGCGAGCAAACAGGCAGGCAAGCTTGAAATAAAAAAACTCAAGTACTAGAGCAAAGGTATAAATCCAAAAACCAGAACGCAAAACATTGAAACACAATAAATAAGACTTGGCACATCACACTGTAAACAACACTACAATGAGAGTGTTGTTGAGACCAGGTGTAATCAGTAATCAGATGGACAGGAATGTGACAGTTAGTGTGTAGACCAGCTGTTGTAATTCGAGCCGGCCATGGTCGTAGGCCATGAAGCACTCTGGGAATTGTGCTTTGATGCTTTGATTTTGGCATTGACATGATAACGTGTAAATCACTGATACACTGACATACTGGTATGTCAATAGTTTACAAAAAAAGGGGTATGTTCATTTCCTCAAAAACTATGACCCTGTTTACGCTTGGTATTAAAATGCGTCTCGGACGATATGATCACAACTGGACATCGCTAAAAACAAGTGTAAACGACCTCCAAGACGTATTCGCTCAAACCACTTGCCGAGCTGGTCTGGGACGCATTTAACCACATACTTTCTTTAGTGTAAACGCTAATGCGTCCCGATGCATCCGCAATACGGAAGTAGCAGGAAAATACGTCATTAATGCTGGGCGCGCTGATTGTTTTGGTAACAGCATGACACGCTAGAAAAAAATGGAGAGGAGCACTGATGTACGTGGATGGAGTGCAAGAAAATACTGAAGGTTTAACGTTTTAATATAATTTTGCACGGGGACCTTTGACCTTCTAGCGGAAGTGATGTAGGCAGTAACGAAATCTGAACAAAACCTTGGAGACGCATGATAAACACAGATGTAAACGGCGGTATGTCCATTTGTGACCTGAATGCTCAAGACGCATTTTAAAACCAGGTGTAAACAGGACCTATATGTTATTTAGTTACTTTTTGGCTGTTTGACTGAATTCAGGTGCCGCAACATATGACAGCATTTCCCAGACCACCACACTACTACTGTTGCTTTTGTGTGCTTTGTGCATGGTACAGGTTCCCTTGGTTATTTTCAAAAGGGAGAAGGAGCTGGCCCGTAAGCTGGAATTTGATGGTCTCTATGTGACTGAACAACCAGAAGACGATGACATCAAAGGCCAGTGGGACAGACTGGTGCTAAATACACCGTAAGATATGGAGTTTTAACCTTACAAATGTGCTGTTCCTGTAAATGTTAAAAAAAAAAAAAAAATGATGAGTGAATCATAACATTTTTCTTGGATATTTTAAAAAGAATCCTTAAATGCCGTTCCAAAACAAACTTTTCTTCACACAGAAGTTTCCCAAACAACTATTGGGACAAGTTTGTAAAAAGAAAGGTGAGTGTTATATGTGTACTCACTGAATGTGTATTCAAAGAAAGTGTTTACAGCCGTACAACTGGATGATAAGCTACCCTTAACCGCGATTACACACTCATGCCCATATTTCTGTGAAAACATCTGTGTGCGATGGCAGGTGTTGGAGAAGTATGGAGATATCTATGGCAGAGAGAGGATCGCGGAGCTGCTGGGAATGGACTTGGCATCGCTGGATGTCAGTGCGATGACGCATGAGAAAAAGCCTAAACCTGACAACTCCATGTTCACCTGGTACAAAATCACTACACACTCACGCACACAGACGTGCACTTAACCCGATTCAATAGAAAATCTACTCCTGTGTATTCAGGCTGACCTCCATCGACATCAAGTACCAGATCTGGAAGTTTGGCGTTGTGTTCACAGATAATGTAAGTTCTGACCATATGTGCGTGTTACTATTTTCCTGGCTGAAATCATTCTGATCTGCTCACGTCTGGGAAATCCTATTCCAGACTTTCCTCTACCTGGTTTGGTATTTGGTCATGTCCTTGCTCGGTCACTACAACAACTTCTTCTTCGCCTGTCACCTACTGGATATCGCCATGGGCGTCAAAACTCTGCGCACCATCCTGTCCTCCGTCACACACAATGGCAAGCAGGTGCAGCAGAATTGTGGTTTGAGTGGATATAAAAAAATATAAAAAGAACATTAAAAGTTTTTGAAACCTTTTAAATGTAGAACTGCACTGATGAGAGATGATCGTTGGGGTCGAGGGTTCCAAAATTCCTATTGTGTGTAATATTGTCTTTTGCCTTAGTGCTACTATAGCAACAGCTCTCAGTGGCAAGCAGGTTCATGTTGAGGGATTTGAAATGAGAGAACTTTAATTCTAATTTTAGTTTAATAATCTGCTATAGAGTTAATGGTTTTTTAATGGTACTGATATTGCTTTTGCTGCTCTATATCTGTTCTCGGTGCAGCTGCTGATGACGGTGGGCTTGCTGGCCGTAGTCGTGTACCTGTACACTGTCGTGGCCTTCAACTTCTTCCGCAAGTTCTACAACATGAGCGAGGACGAGGATGAGCCTGACATGAAGTGCGATGACATGATGACCGTAAGTGATTTCTAAAATGTCAAGTTCATGATTAAGATGTTATGTACACTACCAGTCAAAAGTTTGGACACGCCTTCCCTTTCATAGGTTTTTCTTTTTGTTTTCTACATTGTAAAGCGATTCTGAATACCTCAAACCTTGAAGCAACACTTATACTGAATTATGTAGTAAATAAAAAAGTGTAAAAAAAAAAAAAAAAGTTTCATATTTTAGATTCTTCAAAGTCGCCCCCATTTATCTTGATGATATTGAGAGCATTATCTTACCCAGCTGCATGAAGTCGTCACCTGGAATGCTTTTCAGTGAACAGGTGCGCCTCGTTAAAAGCTTA
>JAQQZR010000037.1:20894932-20907893 GCA_030068235.1 Notoglanidium macrostoma | reverse complement strand
AAGGTACCCTGGGTGACCCGGGGATCGAACCCAGGACCTTCTTGCTGTGAGGCGACAGTGCTAACCACCGCACCACCGGGCCGCCTCAAACAGAATAATATGAACGATAAACTCTAATAAAAGAACTGCTATTTTAAAGGTGACATATTATACCCCTTTTCATGGCATACCTAATCTCCACACTGTATTAGTCAGTAATGGAAATTTAACGTGAAAGCTTGTTACACGAATGGTAATAGAATCTCACTGGACTGTTATCATGACTATTAACAAACCAATATGGATGCCAGTATTAACTGCTGTATCGGGGTCTATAGGTCTGATCATTGATGCCTTCGGTGAGCTGAGAGATCAGCAGGAACAGGTCAGAGAGGACATGGAGGTACGTCTTTTTTATTCAAACCTTTCAGTTTACAGCCCACGATCCTACATTTATTGTTCTTTTACACTATGTTGTGAGGGATCGGTTAATTGTAAGAGCGTGAATATAATTAGCGGTACACTGACCTCTGAATGCTCATTACTGTACCTCATCAGACTAAGTGCTTCATTTGCGG
The DNA here is from genome assembly GCA_030068235.1 of Notoglanidium macrostoma. Taxonomy (NCBI): domain Eukaryota; kingdom Metazoa; phylum Chordata; class Actinopteri; order Siluriformes; family Auchenoglanididae; genus Notoglanidium; species Notoglanidium macrostoma. The sequence continues at coordinate 20,907,336 of JAQQZR010000037.1, read as the reverse complement.
AATTGGAAGTGACTATTTTGACACGACGCCGCATGGTTTCGAGACGCATACGATGGAAGAGCACAACTTAGCCAACTACATGTGAGTAAAACAGTTCCATGGCTTATAGAGGCCTCTTTTGCACCAACCTGGGAAGGTGGGAGCTGGAGGTGGTGTTAGCTCAGGAAACCAGCAAACCTTTTAAAGAACTTTGTAAAGCTCTTCGGTTTACGAGTCAAATCATTAATAACGCTTGTCAAGAGAATTTTACAGGGTATACTTTTGGGTATGAGAGCATACATTTCCCAATATAAAGTCAAATCCAGATGCTTTATCATCTATAGAAAGGCACACTCAAAGACAATCACGCAAAATGACATGCAAGGTCAGAAACATTATGAACGTTATGCTTTCACGGCACTTCTGAAATCTGATTGTTTAGAAGGAGTTGATTCATTTTCTACAACAGCAGCTCTGATGGTAGCGCAGACCGTAATTCAGATCATACGTGCTCATTCCAATATAGTATGGTAAATGGTGAACATTTACCATACCATGGTGGGCTATTGGTGGTAAGTTTAGGCCTCATGATATTTTTTTATACTGATAATATAATGTATATAGCTTCCATCATCTCATCTCTTGTTTTGTTAACAGGTTCTTCCTGATGTATCTAATTAATAAAGACGAAACGGAACATACTGGACAGGTTGGTGTCATTGTGCATAGATCTTCTTATTTTTTCCTGCTCTCTCCTTTCTTACATGCTTTCTCCTCATTTTCTGTCCCTGTAGGAATCCTACGTGTGGAAAATGTACCAGGAGCGATGCTGGGACTTCTTCCCAGCCGGCGACTGTTTCAGAAAGCAATACGAGGATCAGCTCGGCTAGAATTCAGTCGCCGGTGCACTAGTGCGTGTGTGAGCGTGTGTGTGCTTGGAAATACAGATGGAGAGGAAATGTATTTGTTCCAGGACAAACTTGAGCACACACGTACACCCCAAGCCTTTTATTTACTCACGTTAATGTCAGAATAAGGGAAAGATGAATATGCAATGCGTGTGTATTATTGTTTGTGTTTGTGAGGGAGAGACAGCAGTAGACCGAGAGAAGAAAGATGAAGTCCTGGTTGTAAACGATGTTTATTTGATTGCGGCGAAATCTGAAGGGTTATATCAGACCAAAAAAAAAAAAAAGGAAGAAGAATGCTCGAGCCTGCCATCTCTCTGTCTTGTCTGTATGTTTATATGGATCTTAAAACATTACAGTGCCTAATACTGAATGAACTACAATAATGGAAGGTATGGTAATACTGCTTCATAGGATGTCATTATTGATCTTTTTTTTTTTTTTTGTTAGATTGCATAGTTTGATTAGAAGAATATTTCAAACTTAATTTTGCTGTACTATATGACATTTTTGTTTCTTATGTATGTTATAGTCCACGTCTCGTGTATTTACACACATGCATACTAGAGCAACAATTTCAGGGTCATATCACTGCTACAGTCACGCTCTACGCAATATAAAATGTTAACATGTGATCCTTTGAGAGGAACTTAACCAAAGGCCTTTTCTCACTATTTATTTCTTGAGACAATTTTGTATAGCCTACGGAAGTGACCCAAACATTGTATGAATGTTAAATGAACTGTTCTGCACTGCAAAGTCTTAGGATGAGATGTTGTTTCTGTGCCATGTTCACTCACACAGAGTTGCTGTATAACACCATCTTTACAGGAGAGGGTATTTCTTTAACCTGCATCACCTGAGTGCAGGTTTTCTATTTGGATGTATAGCGTACAAGCGTCGTTCTCATCCGGTCACGTATGTCTTTGACGAGAAGAACTTTACATAATGTAGATTTAATTAACTTATTTTAACAAAAATATATAGATGTATAAATATATATATTTTTTGTTGGAGCATTGAGAATATAACAGATGTTCACCGCCTTTCTGTTTCAAGTAAATATGTATTGAGTACTTTTTTTTTTTTTTTTTTGGATAATTATAAGAAAGAAGTACTGATAAAGTTAATGATGGAAAAAGGATGAAATGTGCATCCAGTTTGCCAGCAGACTTCCGGTATTACTTGTAAGTCAGTATCGCATACCACGTTAGTCAAATAAGTTATATTAGATCTTTATTATTTGTGTTTCACAAGTAAGCCACAGAAAACACAGAGCCACACACACACTTACTTTCCACGTCTGCGGGAAGTGTGAGATTGGAGTGTGAGTAAGGTGTGAAGGATAGAGGTTGCTTTTCTCACTGTGTTTCAATAAAATGATATTTTAGGAGCATGTCTGATTCACTCTTTTTTTTTTTTTTTTCCGCATCATCAATGTTGTTTCACTGATTCTTGGTGTTCAACACCCACGTTAATTGAGGAATTAAACACATCCGGAGAGAGAACTGAGTCAGGGTAGTTAAACTAATCATTAAAGAATATTATGCAACATCAGAATGCATATCAGTTAAAAAGGCCATTAATTTATTGATAAGCTTTCTAAGTAGACTCTCTGGCACTTGGAACAGTAGAGGTTTGGACGGTGAGTCCGCTTATAGCTGTTGTTTCACATGTGAACGCATTAACAGGTGTAAATATATTCATGCAGTGTAACTGTGGAGTGTGAGGCCTGTTGATCATTCTTCATGTACCAACAGATGTATAGTACATCTTGTACAGTGATGTAATCCTCTTTGTAGTAGATATGCTAAAACATCTGGAACCAGTCAAAACACTTCAATTGGTGATGCAAATATTCTGTTCCTCGTATCCAAGCAGGTCGACTTTTGAGGGGATCTATTAGCAGAAATGGGGTATGTATTCCATAATACACTTATATACACACATAATACACTTTCATTAGTGTATAATTACCTGTAACTATGAATCATTGTGTTATCATAAGCTTAGAATGAGCCCTTTATACCTACATAGGGAGCGGGTCCGTCCCTACAGGGCCACCAAGTTGCGTCGCTACAGTATCCCAGAATGGACAAACCTCTAGAGAGCGCATTCTGCGTTTCGCATTTTTACGAGTGACCGTTTGAATCTGGAAGGAAATCCGGAAGGACAACAAAGAAGATGAAAGGAAGACAAGGAAGAAGAGGAATCAGTGTTTGCTGGTGTTGGCTAACAAGTTTAAGAATGCAAATAAAAAAAAAATGGAGGATCATACTTATTATTTAGCATGAGGAAAAGCAAGGGAGGGTGAATGTAAGTACTTGGAAATACTTTACGGGCACCTGACATCTACTGTACGCTCTAATACAAGCTTGGAAAGGGAGGGGTAAGGGACGGGCGTTAAGTTGGTTGAATCTTATATAGTGGACCTTTAAATTAAAAGTTGCAAAATGGTCTTGTATTATTACTTACATAGACTAGTTCATAAATTCAATTCAATTCAATTTTATTTGTATAGAGCGTTTAACAACAGACATTGTCACGAAGCAGCTTCACAGAAGTATATAAATTCTGAATATTAACTTATATATATATATATATAAGCCTCATCCATATAGTAAAAGAATGAAAAGGATAAAAAATCTGAACTTTCATGTGTTAATTAACTGATTTTTAATCAGAATCACAAAGCCCATTCACAGATAATAAGCTATGCAGACCAGCATGTGCATTCAGGTGTATATGTATGCATGCTGTATTTTCATTCTCAAATCAATTATGTATTATATAAAAATATACCAGGTTGATTATGTTTAAACTTTGAGAGCTTAATACTTTGCTAATGTTATGTGGAGGTCACACTTAGTGCTATATTGTTTTTCTTTCCATTTCCTTTATGTAATTTAATCTAGTGTGCATAACAAATTCTCTGCCACAAGCATGTGAATTGAATAACGCTATACCTGTCCTGCTTAGCCAGGTAACATGGCTTGCACTGTACTACTATGAATCAATCAGCTGGCATGATTTAAGGCATGTTCATGTTTACTCAAGGAGTAGAAACCTTTCACCTGGACTCAGGAAGCGGTATAGAGCAAAGACATAACTGACTCAACTACTACTACTACTACTAATAATAATAATAATAAAAATAATACATGAATAAAAAAATATAAAGTTAAAATTTACTCATGTAAAAGTCATGCGCCAAAGTAATTTAAGTATTTGGATAGGTGCAGGAAACCTAACGCCGCATAAAACATACTGAGTCAGCGAGTGTGAATAATTAATTAACTGATTCATTAATTGATCATAATTTCCTCTAACCTTATGAACCACACACGATTTATGTACCACGCAGAAATGGACATTTAATCCGGACAGCTACGCGAGGCATTAATTGATAAGATTACAGACGCACCCTTGCAAATCACCTGAGCACACACCAACCAAACTGGCTTGTTGCCCTAGCTGCTTGTCTTTAGTTGGTTTTTCAAGTTTAGCATGCTGATAAGAGTGTGATTGTAAACAAAGCTGTGAGAATATGAACAGAGGTCAATACACTCCTCCCATTAGATGTGGGTATAAAAGCAGGCAACTGATTTTGCTGCTGTTTCGATCCGGTGCCATTCAGTATATTTTTCCTTTCATCCCTGCTTCTGGAGAGAGTTAGCATCTGAAAAGCATGGCTTTTGTAGCACCGCCAGGCTACCAGCCTATATATAATCCTGTGAGTATAGACGAATCTTTACTGAATTGTTACATTCTTTAGTAGGTAAAGAATATCATTCTTGATGTATATGTGTGTGTGCGTGCGTGCGTGCGTGCGTGCGTGTGTGTGTGTGTGTGTTTTATGCAGAGCATCCCATATGTAGGTCCTATCATTGGTGGTCTTAGAACAGGAATGTCGCTCTATATCCAGGGAAAGATTCATCATCATATTAGCAGGTTGGCATCAAGAAAAGGGGGGGGTTGAAGCACTTTGTGTTTTGTACCATTGTACTTGTTTACTGTTTTAATATGTTAATTGCATCAAATGGTGGTCGTGGTAGAACAGCAGTGTATAGAGGATGTTGCCCCACCATGCCGCTTGCAAAAGGATATTTTCAAACATAGGATTATGACAGTATAGTCTTAATTAATGTACCCTAACATAAATCAAGTGTTTTTGTACTTCTAATAAAGATCATAAAACTTAAAATTAACTTCAAATTTATTATAACTTCAGAAATGGTATTTTACACAAATATTTCATTACTCACTCTGTGTACATAAAGGTGTTCCTGTTTGTTTTTCATATCACATAGAGAGCATGACGTTGGTAATACTCAAACATTCCATATCCAAAGAAATTACCAAGCTCACGTTAATACGGAGCTGATAAGCTACAATTTTTATCTTGGTTTCTATATGCATGATGGCTGCGTGGCCGATTACAGAAGGATGAAATGTTTATTACTTTACCTGTATTAATGTTTAATGGAAAAAAATCTGCCCCTCTTGGCCACCCTCAACAGGTTTCATGTGAATCTGCAGTGTGGTGAATTTGAAGGATGCGATATTGCTTTCCACTTAAACCCTCGTTTTGACTTCTGGGACAAAGTAGTCTTCAACGCTTTCCGGAATGGCGGATGGGAAGGAGAGGAGAAAGTTCACAAGATGCCCTTCCGTAAGGGAGATCATTTCGAGCTGGTCATTTCCGTCAACTCGGAGGGCTATCAGGTGTTTTAATAAACTTTGCCAAAGTTTCTTTTAATGATGCTACAATTCTGCGAAGATTTATTTATTCTGCTTTAAAAAAAAAGAGATCACCAGTATGCATATAAAATCTCAGAAATATGCTTTCATTATTATACAGGTGAATGTGAATGGGCAAGAGTTATACCTCTTTCAGCACAGAATGCCTGTGGAATGTGTGTGTGCCTTGGAGATTGGTGGAGATGTGTCCATTGATAGTATCAACATCATTGGGGTAAAAATGAACTGTGTTTGTTTACTGATTGATTGATTGATTAAATGATTGATTGTACTATTAATTTCTTAAAGTGTAACTGAATCAAAGCTGCTACTATAAGTGTTTATACCATCCACCTCTTTTTTAGGGCATGCAAGGCATGGAGGTAAGTGTGTTAATGTTTGTTTTTGTTCTTGTATTTTAACATTACATAAAAATTTTATTGAGTATTTTGATGAGAAATGCATAACAGTTTTTTCCATATTGTGGAACTGGTTGGGAAAAGGCTTGACCATGAAGCATCAACAAACAATGCTCTTAGTGATGAAACTCACACTTACAATACAAACACAGGCTTGGTGGTTAGTCATAGAACAGGCTTGATGAGGGAAAGACCAGCATAACATAACCAGATGTGCAGGTCTAACAAGAATCACTACAAACATGGTAAGGTTTTATTAAAGCTTTATGCATTCAGAGGTTATTGCTCCAGACTCTCATTCTCCACCTTACTGTAAAACAAAAAAACATCCCCTAGAGCTTATCCCTATCTATGTACAAACCACAATAGGTTCACTTACAAGGTATAACTTCAAGGCTTGGATATAAAGGAAAATATATGAGTAAATAATGATCAGCGTTAAACATGATAGAACAACAACTCACTAAGTCAGAACAGCAGGATCTGTATTAGAATAAACTTGATGATATAGTTGACGCAATGATCAGTTTTTCTCACCCCACACAGGGAGGATGGCAAGGTGGAATGGGAGGTGGCATGGGGGTGAGTGCCTGAAATTAATGGTATAAATCTGTATTTTCCTGTGTCATCTTGTAAAGCAGAGCATGGAGATGTTATAAATATGTACTAATCTGCTTACTCACTGCAGGGAGGATATCCTGGAGGTGGAGCAGGTGTAAGTCTTTCTCTCATATCATTCTTAAAATGAACATGACTATATGTGGACCTGTATCTGTATTCATATCTTTTCTTATCTATTTGTCTATTCATATTTTAATCTGGAAGTAGGCATGATCTATAGTATACTAATCTAATCTATTTTATTTTTTCCTGCTGGAAAAAGATGGGTTTTCTTTTTATTATTATTCACAAATTATACCAACATATAGCAATTTGCAAAATATAACTTGATTCAACTTTTCATGCTGTGGCACCTTCTGGCAAGATTCACTTTTGTTTTTCGGTTATATTGCGAAAAAGATGGACATGTTGGAATCTGCTGTGAGGCTGGTGCTAGTCAAAATGGGGTCCTTTGAGCAATTATGTCATGTAGGCCAGGAAACACAGGATGCATACGCAGTTCAGTGTTTATTTAAAAAACAGCAGGTAAAGGAACCAAATCAGCAGACAGTCTCAGAATCCAGATACAGACACGAGTAGGGCAGACAAAGGGCAAAATCGAAAGAACGATAAACAGGGTTAAACAAAAATAACAATCACGTTATACAAGGCTTAGCAATAGACTAATGCTTCACAAAGGGAAGCACAAACTGAATGTCTTTTAAAAGAGAGTCCAATGTGTGTGTGTGTGTGTGTGTGTGTGTGTGTGCGAGCTGATTGAGTGCGCCTGCGTGTGATTAGTAGTCAGGTGACTCGGCGTGTGGGAGAGTGTTGGCTGTTTACATGGGTTCATGGGAGTCATAGACCGTTTCCATGACTGAGTGCATTTCTGTGTTTGATTGGTTGTCTGTGTATATGTCAGTGTCAGCCATGTTTGGCAGTCAGTGTGCATGGAATGCTGGGAAATAGAGTTAGGAACCGGAGAAGCAGGTGCAGGTGTGACACATTGTAATGCCTGTATGATTTTCTGGGATGATTTCCTTATATATAATAATGATGGAAAATGTTTACTCAAGAACAACAAAAAATGTGCAACAAACATACATGCTAATAAAAAAAACAACTTATTTTGGATACCCTCGAATAAACACACTTCTCTGTACACAGTGAGTGAGCTGGGTTGATGGCTCTATGAATAAATCAGAAATGTGTGTGCACGACTTATAAATCCACTCCCATATGAAGACTAATAAATGAGTCTCTTTGTCTAATTGCTGAAATTTTTGGGGCTACTGTGGTTTTTGAGTTGGAGCAAGGTTATATTTCTCAAAAATCCTCCTGAATTATCAATTGTACACATGATACTATGTGTATGTTATATAAGGGAGTGTATTTTAATCACTGCTTATTTTTAAGGGATATTATCCTGGTGGTGGAATGGGGGTGAGTATATCACCAAGGCATATGTTACATATATTGAGGCATGACTTAAGATTTCCCCTCCCAAATATTTCATTCATTGTACTTGCAGGGAGGCTATCCAGGAGGTGGAATGGGTGGCATGGGGGTAAGAGAAGCGGTGTATGTGTGTATGCATGCATGTGTGTGTGTGAGTGTGAGTGCGCTTGAGCGTGGTATGAGTCTATGATGCATGAATGTTTAGTTATAAATTCTTGAAACTGATTGGTCAGAATTGCTTCTGATCGACTACTGGAGAATATTCAGGACAGAATATTTCAAGACGTGCTGTTATTGAAAAATAATCAACTTCAAGGTTAACAAGAACTCTGGTTCAGACCAACTCACACTACCCCATTATTGATTATTTTCTTGTAACAGCACACCTCATCATGTTTTACTTCTTATCAATTATTAAATAAAATAAAAATAAATATTTCTTTTTTTCCGTTCACTACTTTGTAGGGAGGATATCCAGGACCTGCGTTTGGGGTAAACTGATATTTTTATGGCTTTTTATGTACTGTTTGTATGTATTGTGCAATGATGGCTGTATAGAATTATTAATTAATTAATTGATTAAACAGAAAGACAGATAGTAAAAATCAGTGTGAGCATTTTGGTTTATCCAGTATTTTGTCTCAGCATCTTCATGATAATTATTAAAGCCTGTTGCTTGCAGGGAGGAAGCATGGGATGTCCAGGAGGAAATCTGCCCGTAAGTATACAGTAGATTATTTAAGTATATGACTATTATGTGTATACATACACATATTATAAATACACATAAGCCATGATTGCAGAATATGAGAACAACACACTCTGACAGACTGTAAGTCTAAATGTACAGTCATTGATTCTAATCCAATTCCCTTTTTTTTCAAATTCAGCAAATGTCTATTCATGGTCTGCTAGCTGTCCATTCTGCATGTGCACTGAAAAAAAATCTGGTGCTTGTGCACAGCCCTGGCCCTGTAAATGGGAAAAGCAAAGAAAGTGGAGCCACAAAACACTATTCCAGCCAATCAGCAATAGGGGGTGTGTTCCAGCCAATCAGCAATAGGGGGTGTGTTCCAGCCAATCAGCAATAGGGGGTGTATTCCAGCCAATCAGCAATAGGGGGTGCATTCCAGCCAATCAGCAATAGGGGGTGTATTCCAGCCAATCAGCAATAGGGGGTATATTCCAGCCAATCAGCAATAGGGGGTGTATTCCAGCCAATCAGCAATAGGGGGTGTATTCCAGCCAATCAGCAATAGGGGGTATATTCCAGCCAATCAGCAATTTGGGGTACATTCCAGCCAATCAGCAATAGGGGGTATATTCCAGCCAATCACAGGACTGGGGGAAGGAGAGGGCAGAGATCGTGGTGTTGTTAGGTTTGTTTCTTTGGCAACGCATATACATGAATTTGGGGGGGTCGGAGCTTCTGAAGGAGCACTGATATCAAATATGAACAATCTTTGTCCAGAATCGATGACTCCTTCTTTAAAACAGGAGTAAACTGTATGTGTTATTTGTTGCTGTGCCAGTCTGGTAACTGCACAAACCTAGCCCTTTGAACACAACCACTGCAACCAGGATTCAGTCTTGCAATCAGCCCGTTCAGTGTATTCCCATATACCAATGAAATAAAAAGAATCCATTGCTGTTTGGCAAAACTCTTGTCTAAGGTCATTTCACACTATTGTTTTTCTGTTTTTCTTTTGTTTTTTTGTTTTTGTCATCAGGTAATGGGATTGCAGCCCATCTTCAACCCTGTAAGTAGGAAAAAGGTTTTATTTATTTCTTGGATAGTTCTCAAGGTTTCTGCAAATTTGCATGTGTGATGATACATCCTCAGAGAAGGTATGAATAAAGCTATGAAAACAGGCATTCTGGTTGCATTCCACAACATTCACTTAAACCTGTTACATGGACACATTCATCAATTTGAAATACTTAGAATATGATATGTTTAACAGGACGTTTCTGCATTAGAATTTCCTAAAGACCATGGGAACAAGAAACAACATCCCAGTTACCCAAATGATAGATTGAAAGTAAATAATTAGAATGTCCTTGATGTTATTAACATGGTTGCTAGTTTTGTGTATTTGATAATTCTATTCTAACAACTCAACCCTGTTACCCTCTGAAAAGCAAAGTGTAGCCATCGTCAGCAAAGAAACGCTGTGAAAACGGAGAATGATGCCTGAGATCCATTAACACAGTTTTTGAATGGTTAAATGGATGTTTTCTCAAATACACTGTGGAAAATAAAAATATAAAATAATGTATATTAAATTAACATGTATTTGTTTATTTATGTGTATGCTTAGGGCATTCCCTATTCAAATATGATCCCTGGGGGGATGGTATCCAAGAAGACCATTATCATCAGAGGCATGGTGCCATATGGAGCTGACAGGTATGTATGTGGGTTTTTTTATTTTTTTATTATTTTTTTTATGGTAGGTTGTCTAATACCAATCTTTGCAATAGTTTGCTGCCTACACATGTTGAAATAAGCATACATAATTGTGGTGAAAATTAGAGCTCGGTGACTTTTGGAAGAAATACGTGTCAGTTTTTGCCCACTTATTGGCCTGTGTCCACCAGATGTATTTTTTTTTGTGCTGGCGGCACACACATTTTCACAGCGCTTCCAGAGCACTTTTTTTTTTCTCACTCAAGTGCTTATTGTTGCGAGGTTACAAATAACATCTAGTACTTCTGCATTCCTTCTTTGTGAATATCAAGTCTATTTTAGAAAGTTTAGCTCAAACAATGGAAGCAAAATGCATTTATTTCAAATATCAATCATGTTGACCCTTTAATGTTAGATCATAAATAACTGGGTTGTCAGTGACAGCCGGGATCAGTATCTCCTCTGCCATTGTTGATATCAAAAGTTCTTATCGATTTTGTTTGGTCAGTGAGAGAGAAGTGACAATGACTAGCTTGGGGATGTTCAAATATGTAACTATTTTCAACTGAAAGAGCCCTGAGTGCAGTGGGAAAAAAATGAGGATGCTGAGCGCTGTTAACACTGAACTTCGTAGGATTTGTATAGAAAATAGACCATGTCATCGCCAAAAACGAATTTGGTGGACAAAGGCACTATATCTGTGTCTTAATCTATTTATTAATGTGTGGAAGTTACATTGATATTACATTAGGATTAATATATAGCATTAAAAATCCCATATAGTTGCTAGGAGGAATTTCATTATCAAAGCAAAAATAACAAACGCAATTGTTTCAACATTAAACACATAAATATATGACTTCTTTGCAAATTGCAGGCATATATTCTTCTGGTTAAAAATGCTATAAAAGTGATTTATATTTCAGAATTATATGTTAAATAGTATGTTATGATGAGGAATTGAGTATTTTGCCTATGCTTTGCAGGTTTTGCATTAACTTTTTAGTCGGAGCCTCACGAGACACAGTCTTTCACCTCAGCCCACGAATCAGACAGGGAGTGGTTGTCCGTAACAGCCAGATTGGAGGTTGCTGGGGTGAAGAAGAAATAGATATCAACTTCAACCCCTTCATGGAGGGACAGTTCTTTGAGGTAAGGATTTGTTGATTATGGGTGTTTTAATGTGTTATCATCATTATTATAGATTTTGAGCCAGTTTCCTTCTCTCTCTCTCTCTCTCTCTCTCTCTCTCTCTCTCTCTCTCTCTCTCTCTCTCTCTCTCTTGCATTTCCATTTCAGATCTCCATTCGTTGCAGTGAAGACAAGTTTAAGGTGTATGTAAATGGCCAGCACATGTGTAACTTCTACCACCGTTTCCAGCCTTACAGTCAGATTGACTTGCTGGAGGTGCAGGGAGACGTCCAGATCTCATACATCCACTACTGAGCCTGCCTTCACAGTGCATCTCACACTGTTCCTGCTTTAGCTTTTAGGAACACCGGTGTGATAGACATTAATGAAACTTGTTTTAGTATGCACAAATCAATAAATAATGTGTCCTTAACATGCACAGTGTTCTAACTAGCTGGTTTGTTGAAGTGGAGTTTTGGTTATGCCAGAATTTCTGTACAGGAGTAGTGATAATGCAGTCAGCAATGAATATGAGAGAGACTAAGTATACTTCCTGGCTATTTACCACACGCCTCTGCTATAACCAAACACATGCAGGTATTAAATACCAGATACTTACCCATACCTACCCACCAAATACCAAATACTTACCACAGACTTCCATGCTACCACCTGCAGTTTACACACACATACACACAAACACACACACACACACACACACACACACACACACACACACACACACACACACACACACAC
>JAQQZR010000037.1:20861646-20886100 GCA_030068235.1 Notoglanidium macrostoma | reverse complement strand
CATGTGTGGCTGTTTGTCTGTGTTGGCCCTGTGGTGGACTGGTGACCTGCCCAGGGTGTACCCCGCCTCTCGCCTGACGATGCTGGGATTGGCTCCAGCTTCCCTGCGACCCAGATGGATAAAGCGGTATAGATAATGGATGGATGGATGGAACAATTTGAATGTCATGGTGCACATTTTAATGGTTTATAGTTAGCTTTAATGTTGTAGAGCATCCAGACAAGTTAGTTCCTGTTTTCACTCATGTTGTAGTTGGACTTACCTAAAATTGTCAAGTACAAATGAGAAAACATGTCCAGGTGGGTGAGGGCCAGATGTAGGGTGGTGGCAATGGCATCCTCTGTAGACCGGTTGGGGCATTAGGCAAACTGCAGGGGGTCTAGTGAGGCAGGCAACAGGGTCTTGATGTGCCTCATGACGAGCCTCTCGAAGCACTTCATTGTGATTGGTGCAAGGGCCAAGGGACAATAGTTATTGAGGCAGGACACTGAGGACTTGTTTGGGACAGGAACAATGGCGCTGGCTTTGAAGCACTTTGGAATGACAGCAGTGCTCAGGGAGATGTTGAAGATGTCAGTGAGAACATCTTCCAGTTGGTCTATACATTCTCTGAGCACTCTCCCAGGGATATTATCTGCTCCAGCAGCCTTCCGTGGGTTAATTCTGAGAAAGGGTTTCCTCATATCAGCTGTGGTCAGACGCAACACCTGGTCATTGCAAGACGGGGCGGTCTTCCTCGCTGTTACATCGTTCTGTGCATCAAACCATGCATAGAACTTGTTAAGTCCATCTGGTAGGGAGGCATTACCGTCACAAGCAGGTGTTGTCGTTCTGTAGTCGGTGATGGCCTGGATGCCCCGCCACATTCACCACGTGTCACCACTGTCCTGGAAGTGGCTGTGGATACTCTGGCCGTATACGTGCTTTACTGCTCTGATAGCCAGAGACAGTTTGGCCCTCGCTGTTCTTAGGGCCGCCTTGTCATCTGCTCTGAAGGTGGACTCACGGGTCCTCAGCAGCTCACGCACCTCTGCAGTCATCCACAGCTTCAGGTTGCAGTGTTTAGTAATGGTCTTGGAGACAGTGACGTCATCAGTGCACTTGCTGATGTAGCTGGTCACTGATGACGTGTACTCCTCCAATTGGTGTTGTCACCATTGGTTGCAGCCTTCCTGAACATTACAAGTCATTATTAACACATACCAGTCAATGTGCTCAAAATAGTCCTGAAGAGTAAAGATGGCTCCTTCTGGCCAGGTTCTCACCTGCTTAAAAACCGGTTTGGTGTGTCTGATGAGCGGTATTTGTGCTGGCATTAGCATAACAGAGATGTCGTCTGAGTAGCCGAGGTGGGAGCGGGGCTCCGCTCCGTACACACTGGGAATGTTTGTGTAAATAAGATCCAGCGCGTTTGCCCCACTCATTGCAAAGTCCACATGATGGAATTTTGGGAACACTGACTTGAGATTTGCATGGTTGAAATCTCGGGTGACAATAAACAGTCCATCAGTTTGTGCACTCTGCAGATAGCTAATAGCTCAGTACAGCTCACAGAGCGCCTCCTTAGCAATAGCGCTGGGGGGAATGTACACTCCCATAATGAGCACGATGGTGAATTCCCATGGTAAATAAAATGGTCTGCATCTAACAGTCACAAACTCCACCAGCAATGAACAATAACTGGAAACTAGCACAGAGTTCTTGCACCCTTTCACCACTTTCCACCGCAAGTCTTACCACACAGAGCTGCATTTCTGTCAGCACGGAATTCAGTGAGCCCGTCTAGTTGAACGGCGGAGTCCGGAACTCTCTCGCTGAGCCATGTCTCCATGAAAACAAAGACGCAGCAATCTCTAAACTCACGCTGTGTAGTCCGCTGAAGTCAAGAGGAGCAGGAGGACCAGTGCCAGAGCTAAACTAAATGAACTCCAGCAGGCCACTTGTGTGTATGTTTATGACCAAATTGTCAAAAAAAGGTGGCATGAGGGCCTGACATCCTCTAGCGAGACCTGAGCTCAAAGTACAGCACTGTGCAGCTTGATAGACATTTACCAGAGAATAGCAGAATTGGCAGGCTCGCCACTGGCACCCAATTTTCTTCACAAAAGAGTGCATGTTCACACTGAGCACATGTGACAGATGTGAAAGTCTAAAGACACCATGACGAATGTTATGGTGCCTCACATCATCCAGCATGACCGGTTTGGAGGTGGGTCAGTGACGGTCTGTGAAGGCATATCCTTGGTGAGCGACACAGACCTCCACATGCTAACCAACGGTACCCTGACTGCTGTTAGGTACCGGGATGAAATCCTCAGACCTATTGTTAGACTTTATGATGGTGCACTGGGGTGCCCTGGGTTCCTATGCTGGTGTCCTGGGTTCCTTCTGGTGAAGGACAATGCCGTGTGTAGGCAGTTCCTGGATGACGAAGGCATCGCTGCCAGTGACTGGCTCAAATGTTCCCCAGACCTGAATCCAATCGAGAGCCTCTGGGACATTATGTATTGGTGCATCCGACACTGCCAAGTAGCGTCACAGACTGTCATGCTCAGATGTTGTTGGGAGTGCATACAGGCACGTGGGGGCCATACACACTACTGAGCCACATATATATAGACAGATAAGCAGCTGCTGGCCAACCAACCAGACATAGTGGTTGATAGATTTAGGAGTAACAAGGCCTGAAGGAAAAAGTGCTATATACCCCCCCTTATGCATGTGCTCACTGACCCATGATTGTCTAGTGTCACTGTAATTGACAAGGGAGACAGAGTAAGCCACTCCTCCCTCCCTGAGAGCAATTTTGATTTCTTGAGCTCACGGCAATGGATAGCTGTGGCATTATAGAGATTTGGACTAGCGATCTCCTGATTATAAGGCAAACACTTTTATGTCATACTGCTCAAGAGGCCCTCCACCTTTGTTTTTTTGTTTTTTTTGGGGGGTGGGGGGGGGTACACTTATACCTACCAGTATGACGAGAAAAGGCCCCCCAAGCTAAGTTATTCTATCAAAGATAACTGTTAATTTGCCTATTCTTCTATGTACTAATATATCACAATCATACTAGATGAGAGTGTTCCTGACTGAAATGCATTTATATATGTTCACTTCTGTAAATTTGCAAAATCAATTTAAGACAGCAGCTACTAGATGTGTGAGAGCCTGGGACAATCCTTCACATGGTTACCTCTTTGTTTTCCTGAACTGTATTATGTTTATAACATTTTATGTTAAAGTTCTAGCATTTTAAAGTCTGCTTACCTCCAAAATTAAAATCACAGAAAACTGCATTTAAAGATTTCAGTCCAATTCTACTGAAAGATATTCCAGCTATCTCTTCATTTATCAATTTAATCTACTTAAATAAAAAATATTATTACGGCCAAATTCACCAAATTGTAAATTGATTTGCAATGGGAAATGAGTTATTTCTTTGATTATTGACATAATCCAGATCAGTCTCATCACCTGAGGTAAAAGTTACTCTCAGCATTTAAACATAAGCCTCATAGTCTTCTCTTCATCTGTTCACACTAACAACAGTGGGAAATTAATCATTGACTCATTCAGTCAGTTCTGTTCTGTTGTTTGATGTTCTTCTTATATTATAAGGCCATTTAAAAAAAATTCTGCTGTCATCTCTAAAATGTGTGTAAGCACTCTTCTTTTTTGACGATTTCATCACATAAGTCGTATCTGATTACAACTGTCTTAGTCTGGGAATGCTTATGTATTCGAATACTCAATCAAATTATGAAAAAGCTAGCAAGGTTTAGGCAAGCTAAAGGCTGATTCACATGAAGAAACACACTGTAAGAGTGGACCAGACCTGCATGTGTAGGTGGAAGACAACTTACCTTTAGCTAGATGGGTTAGTAGTCTACTGAAGCATGAACTATTGTCCATGCAGACTCCCTTGCAGTAGCCTTGTTGTTTGATCCTCTTGATGCAAAAAAAGGTAATGTATCCTGCCATGTGTAGGCCCATCCCATTTTACAAGCCTGCAAGAAAATTTGAGAATATCATTGATTGTTTCAGGAGTAGAGTTGGGATGACAATTGTTTCAAGTCATATTTCAGACTTGACAAATTTTAATTTGAGTTGCTTCTGTCTTAAACTGGACAGACGGAAGCTTTAATACACATGACATCAGTCATGAAACAATCTCTCCTGCACAACAATTGTGCATTTGTCTGAGGAAAATATTAAACATTTATAAAACTAAGTCAATTATGGAATTAGAAATGTTTGACATTTTAATTAAATTTTTTTAATTACATTTTTGTGAAAGATACAGACAGGACCTTAGTGGATTGCTGATTGGTTGTTTAACTTCACACAGGATGCGGTGTGCTTGCACCATTCAAAAAAGTAGAAATATTTTTATCCGGTAGCACCTCAGTCAAGCACAGGTAACGATCTCTGAAACCACAGTCAAGCCCACAGTCAGACATGAAAATAGCTATGAGACCACAATTTGCATTATTTTGCATAATGTTGCAGTATTTAACACTTTCAACTCACAGAAAGAAGGTTCTGGGTTCAAACCCACCAGCCGACTGCAGCCTTTCTGGGTAGAGTTTGCAGGTTCTGCCTGTGCCTGGGTTTCGTTTGGGCACTTGTTTCCGCTTACAGTCTGAAGACATACAGATTAGGTCAACTGACTATTCTAAGTAGCAGACAGGTGTCAATGTGAGTGTGAATGGCTATTTGTCTCTGTGTTAGCCCTGTGATAGATTGCCAACCTGCCCAGGGTATACATTGCCTCTATGCTAGGATTGATTCCCCACAACCCTTAATAGATAAGCAGTATAGATAAAGGATGGATGGATTTTGTGACTATTTGTTTAGTAAGAATACACTACTTTGCCTTTCTCCTGATCACACTACATGTTCTAAAAAAGATAAATACTGCTTCCCTACAGATCCTGCCATCCTGTAATGCAATTGATGACTATGAACAAGCTATCTCTTTAATCTCCAATTAATGGGTTATACCTACAGATAAAGTTATAATGATTCAAATGATAACTAGTACATTTGCATAGCTAGCCATTAACTTACATCCAATATAATCGATACAAGATTTCTAGATCATTATCTCTCTTGAGTACTAGCATTTATTCTAACTTATGTGGTTAGATATGAACTTTCTTTTGCATTATGTATTATCTCATTTTTAAATAGCTTTGAATGAAAGCCTTTGTCCAGGCAGCTGAATGTAAATGTAATGTAAATGTGAAGTATGTGAGCTATATAAGTGAGACACATTTAAGAAAGTTTACATTGTTGAGAAAAGCAACTGCAGAAATGAAAGCAGTTGTTTTTCTTTTGCCATTCCTTTGTGGGATGGCAGTAGCTCTGACAGGAGAATATATTTTCTTTTCTACAACAATGAACTGGACTGATGCTCAGAAGTACTGCACACAAAATTATGGAGGCCTGGCTACCATCACTACTGATGAGTAAAACTCGAAGCTTAAAATGGGTGTAAAAAACTACACTGGAAGCTGGATTGGGCTATATAGAAGTCCAGTAAATTCAGACATTTGGCTCTGGTCTAACAGGCAACCAAGTCTTTTCTTTAGGTGGTGTGATTTTCAGCCAAATAATTATAATGGAGACCAGAACTGTGTGGCTATGACACCATGTGGCTTGAACGATTTAGAATGTGGGCGAAGACTACCCTTCCATTGTAACAGGGGCTTGGATATCTTGGTTCAGGAGATAAAGACATGGGAGGATGCTCTTGTCTATTGTAAGAATTTTTACACTGGATTGGCCTCTATGTCACAGCTACACCTGGCTGAAAATGATACCAAGCAAATCCAAACTGACAGCATTTGGACTGGCCTGCATTTCCTCAATGGAAATTGGTTCTGGGTGAGTGGGGAGTTGCTGGGGATTCCAGAATCACTGCCATCATGTTCAATTCAACCCTACAGATGTGGAGCTTACAACTTCAAGACCAATGTCTGGGAGAACAGAAACTGCAATGAGAAGCTTAATTTCTTTTGCTACTGAGGTAAAGTAATAAATATACAGATCAATAAATGCAAGTTCTAATTCCAAGTCTCAATGTTAATAACATTATTTGTTGTTGTGACTTGTGTCTTGTTTTATCATATAAAAGAGATGAACCATTTTCTCATTCTCTGAACAGATCGCTTTCCATGAGTGGGACAGAGTCCTTCAAGAAGAATATGTACATGACAAGATACTGTTCATTCAGAGCTAGATATGCTGCTTAGCTTGCTTTATTATTATTTTTTAAATATTGTATGTCCTAACTGTAGGCACTAATTTAACAGAAATATTTAATAGAATTTCAAACTCCTCAAAAACTGACTAGAGCTGGTGTCCTTGGATACAAGACATAATATATTATGTAAGGGCTTGCCATTTTGCTTTAGGGCATTTAAGTTTAAAAAATTAGTCCCTGCCTCCCAGGACCCAGATTCATCATGACCATGACCTGGATGAAGCGGTTGCTGAAGATGAATGAAAGAATATAATATGTGGCTTGGTCAAAATTGAGTTTTTCTATCAATGAAATACTTAGACATCTCTACTTTAAGAAAATATAAATATAGCATATTTAATCAAAATTATGTGAAAATGTTTTTATTTAGGCTACTTTCTAATTTTCCATTGGTGTCTGCCTGCAAAGATCAGGTTGGGTAAGGAGTGAGATTAACTGCTTTGTGCAAAAGGACAGATTTTTCTCATGCTTTATCCCTTGTAATAAAGCATCCTTTCAGATGTCACTTTGATGGATTTGTTCTAAAATGTTCTAAAATCACTCAAACTTGTAGAGTTGCCAGCTTGGGTACACAATGCCAATAAAGCAAAAAAAGGGGGACATACTGTACCAAACACTAAGAAACTTAAAAATTAATATAAAGATTCTACTTTTCACTCCAGTTGTCAGTAATATAATTTGTAATGAAAATTCTTGTATTAAATTTCAAAACAATGCAAAAAAGTATTTTCACTAATAGTCTTGGATTTTTTGGTACCCACTGTATATTTAATATTGGCAGTTTCTTCAGCCATATTATAGAATAGCAAAGCTAGAAGTTATTTTTAACTAATTACATTGCACTACCAGAACTAAATGTTCTATAATGTTACAAACATTAGTTTTAAGATGTGATTCTTCTAAGGAAAAGCATCTTCTTAATATGCTTAACTTTGTCTATGTGTCCGGATAAACCCTACCTTAACTTTTTCTGTGACAAACCTGTAAGTTTGTGTGGTGTATTGAACATCAAGTACATGATTTTTTTAGTAAATATATTATCAGCCTCATAGCCATTTCTGAAAAAGAGCATCATAAAATAAACATCTCTGCCGTGGTGTTTTCTTTATAAATGTTAAAAAAGAATAAGCTTACATCACAAACTCAGCTCACATATATGACATTTACATGGCATTTACATTCAATGACGTGGAAGAAAAGGTTTTATTCAAAGTGTGGTGGAAATTAAGGAACAAACAAAGACTGAGGCAGTACTTCGAGAATCTTCTTTATTCTATAAGATAGGATAAAGAGCAAAGCAGAGCTGCAAACAGAAAGGTAGCAAAGGAAAGAAGAACCCCCCTCTCTCGTATGGGGCAGTTTTTATAAACCCCTGATATCTTATGCGGTTCTGTATCTCTACACATGCTTAACCTGGTTCAAACCGGTTATTACACATACAGACAGTTTCTAGTTTCCCCTGAGATAGTGTTAAAGTTTTGACTACAGATATGCACCACTTCCTTGACTGTAGGAGAAAAACAGAGCCAATGGAAGAAAACTACTTATACACTTAAAGTAACACACACACTGGGATAACATTAATTTCCATTACAAAAGTTATTCGCAGAAGTTACAACTGACCATAATGGCTGGAGTACGGGCTAGTACAAACATAAGTCACAAAGCATCCAGTCCAACCCCATCTAATACATCTAATCCATCAAATCTCAAAAGTCCTTGGATGAAATTTAGACATCTCCAATCTTATGGAGGTTTATATAATTATTTAAATAATGAGATATTAAGGTAGAATTATAAGTTTATGCTCTACTTATCAGAAGAGATTGATCTAGAATTTAGTCTAGATCAAGCATGAGAGCATTTAACAAAATCAAACAATCCCAAATAGACATTAGCTTAGATAGTGAATCAGCATGAGTCAACATCAAGTACAAGCACTTTAGAAGCAGCAAGCAGCTCCATTTTAAGAGCAATTTAGGTCAAGATCAAACACTCCTGATGGAAAAGGAAGTCATGGTTTTCATAAAAGCAAGGGCTTACACAATGTTTTATTTTTGATTAATTCATGAACAAACTACATGGCATTAATCATATACTGTATATGACCAGTAAACTTAGAGATTGGATGATGGTTTCCGGCAACATTGGTATAGTTACTTTAAAACAAAAATAGTCTTCTAACAGTTTTAGATAAGTAATAACAGTTTTCACACATTGACTGTATTTTGTGAGTAAAAAGGTTTACTTGATTGCAACTTTAATTTTTTTTACTTTTATTTGAGTACATGTTTTTGGATCCAAAGTTTATTTTCTTTTTCTAAGAGAAAATTTACATTGGTGCAATTTCCATATATTTTCATATATTTTCAATTTGTTTATTGTAGGCTGACCTACACAAAAGGGTTTTTGGCCAGTGTTTGTGAATGTGGGTTTTTTAGGTATCTGTGTGAAACTATTGTTGAAGAAATAAAGAAAATATAAAATTTTTTGTAGTCAAATGCAAGAGCATGGTTACAATGTCAAATATGTAATAACCTCAATGAAAGGCAAAATACATAAGAAAATGTGGTAGCCTAGGAACGTCCTTTGTACGGTAAATGGCTACCTTCTTTTATGTATATATATTTTTTATCTGTACTGAATTATGAGTTTATTATTAGGTATTTGGATTTTCATAGGTCACCACAATAATAGTCAATCCCTCAACTCACTATATCAGTTATTTAATCTCATGTATATGGGTAACGTTTAATACAAGTATCTGTGTGTGTATCCATATCAAAGTCAACAATCAAGAGAAGCCGATGGAGGTTTATCCCCAACCCTCTAAAAACACTAAGAATTTCTAACACAAATGAGAACAAAAATGGCTTGCTAGCTGTGAATTGCGAGTGAGGAGTGTTGGTGTTGCATCATGTCTCGGCTTCTTAAATAAAAATATGGCTTCCAAAAAAACTGAGTGAAACTCATGGTGTTTATTTAAAACACACGAGGCAAAGGTACAAAATCAGCAGGCACAAGAGTAATCCAAAAACATGCACAAGGTTGAGCGATCAGCAAACAGTATATCAAAGATAATCCAAAAAACAGAAAACAGAAACAGAGGGTAGAGTCCAAAACACAGAAAAGCAATCACGGGTAATCAAAGGCTTGGCAAGAGCGTAACGGACGTTTTAACTAATGCGTCACAAATTCAAAGCGAATTCGTGTGCCATGAGGAGCAGGTCCTGACAGAACCTGACAGAGACAGGTCCCTCAATGGCGCTACTCCTGGAGCGCCTAACACGGCTTTCCTGCGGGGGTTCTGGGCCCGTAGGATCAGGTGTATCAACGGGAACCCCCACGTGGAATTTTTCTCAGGCAGGAACTCAGGCTTGCCTGGAACAGGAGCAGGTTCTGTGACTGGAACAGGAGCAGGTTCTGTGACTGGAACAGGAGCAGGTTCTGTGACTTGAGCGGCATCTGTGACAGGAATTGGCTCGGTGACTTGAGCGGCATCTGTGACAAGAACTGGCTCTGTGACTTGAACGCCGTCTGTGACAGGAACTGGCTCTGTGACAAGAACTGGCTCTGTGACTGGAACTGGCTATGTGACTTGAGTGGCGTCTGTGACTGGAACTGGCTCTGTGAGTGAAATGGGCTCTGTGACTTAAGCGGCGTCTGTGACTCAAGCTGTGATGGGAACTGGCTCTGTGACTGGAGTCGTGACAGGAACGGACTCTGTGACTGGAGCCGTGACAGGAACGGACTCTGTGACTGGAGCCGTGACAGGAACGGACTCTGAGACTGGAGCCGTGACAGGAACGGACTCTGAGACTGGAGCCGTGACAGGAACGGACTCTGAGACTGGAACTGAAGCTGTGGCAGGCTTTGTGATGCCTGCTGTAGCTGTATCACGCTCTGTGACTGGGAGAGGATCAGGTTCTGTGGCACGTGCTGGGACTGTGACTGGTACAGAAACAGGCTTGGTGACGAGTACTGGAACAGGCTCTCTGACTTGCACTCTTGCTAGAATGATCTCTGTAACTTGTGCTCTCACTGGGACAGGTTCTGAGTCGTGTTCTGGAACTGTGACTTGTACTAGAACAGGCTTTGTGATGAGTACTGGAACAGTGACGGGTGCTGAAATGGGTTCTCTGACTTGTGCTCTCACTTGAATGAGCTCTGTAACTTGTGCTCTTACTGGAACAGGTTGTGGGACAGGCTTGGACTCAGACCTGGAATTGGACTTTATTGCTGACACGAACTCTGACACGGACTCTGACACGGACATGGATTCTCGTTTTGACTTGGACTTAGACTTGGACTCAGACTTGGATTCCGGCACAGACATGGACTCTGGCTTAGACTCTGGCTTGGACTCTGGTACGGACTTAGATTCCGGCACGGACTTGGACTTGGACTCTGGCATAGACTTGGACTTTGGCTTGGACCTCCGCCTGGACCTGGACTCAGGCCATGACATGGGTTCCAGAGCAGTAGCCTTCCGTTCGGCCTCTTTTTCGTCACTGGAGGGGGCTCTGGAATGACTGCCTCCCTTTTCGCCACTGGAGGGGGCTCTGGAGCAATTGCCTCCCTTTTCACCACTGGAGGGGGCTTTGGAGTGGTTGCCTCCTTTTTAGGCACTGGAGGTGGCTCTGGAGTGGTTGCCTTCTTTTTGCCACTATAGGGGACTCTGGAGCGGTAGCCTCCCCTTTAGCCACATAGAACGCCCTGAGTGCATCCCCGAAGTCCTTGAGGTTCTGTAGGCATGGGTGCTCCATACCAATGAGGCTCTCTGCAAATATGCGGACAGGTCCAGTTAGTCAGTGGATCATGCACCTTACCCAGATGTCATCTGCGGGCTTAGGATCCTGCAGGTCCTCAAAAAAGAACTGGCATTGGAGCAGAAATCTGCCTGGAGGATATTTCACTCCGTCATAGGGTCCCGGGATGCTGTATCCCACCTTCTGAAGAAAG
Organism: Notoglanidium macrostoma; assembly: GCA_030068235.1. Classification (NCBI taxonomy): domain Eukaryota; kingdom Metazoa; phylum Chordata; class Actinopteri; order Siluriformes; family Auchenoglanididae; genus Notoglanidium; species Notoglanidium macrostoma. The sequence goes on along the minus strand of JAQQZR010000037.1, from coordinate 20,874,870 downwards.
AAGGAGGACATGGTGTGTATTCGGTCACATGATCTCGCTGAGAGTGTGTACTCATGGGAACTGTAGTCCCCCACGCGGTCATTTTCCGGTTCGATCATTTTCCTTAATAAATAAATGGCCAAGTATAATATTTTTATCTCATTTGTATGACTGGGTTCTCTTTATCTACTTTTAGGACTTGTGTCAAAATCTGATGATGTTTTAGGTCATATTTATGCAGAAATATAGAAAATTCTAAAGGATTCAAGCACAACTGTATACTCAAACTCATAAATCCTCATGTTCAGTCTCTTCACCACAAGATGGCAGCAGTGAAAAGGCATTCTGTCATGCTTTGTGATTTTTTTCCTCCCCTCTCCATATAGCCTTCACAAAATAATAGCACTGAACTCCATTTATTGCAGTATGCCTAAATATGGTACATGTTATTAGCTCATTAGTTCATCACTGGTCAGCACTTACAGTGTTACAGTGTATTTTTCAGCAGAAATTACGCCCTTAACTACAATGACTAATTCTACATGCCAGAATTCCATTAAGGCTCTTACACTGAGTTTCCAGACATAAAGTCAAACACAGCATATCTCCTTCACATTTTATCCATGTTTTTAGTGACATCCTCAATAAAGGAATTTGTTGGGAACACTTTATATGAAAGACATGTCTATAATAGTCTACATCTGCATTCATAGCATGTTATAATAACTGACAATATACATACTGTTTTATTAAAATATTTTATTTGTCACATATATATTGGAGTTCAGTATAATAATTTTCTTCACATATCCCAGTTTGTTAGGAAGCTGGGGTTAAAGCATAGCCATGGTACAACTCCCCTGGAGCAGATAGGATTCAGGACCCAACAGTGGTACTTTGGCAGTGCTGGGAATTGAACCTTTAACCTTCTGATCAGTAAATGTGTGGAACTTCATAGCAATATAACACATTATGAATTGTTAATATAATGCATAATATATAATGTACATAACACATTGTGAGTGTCACTGAAGATCAGTTAGATAATTAGGTTTAGTTATAGATGCACTCATATACATTTCACCTCACCAGAAACAGCATATTGCTTTTTTAATGTGTTGGAACATGTTGTTTGTCTGCAACCATCATTTAGCAGAAAGTATCAATTTATATACCTGTCTTTAACAAGCTCAAATGATTACTAGACATATTGCAGCATACTGTAACAGCTTATTAGTTGCATGTAAATTAAGATTGATATATTTTGCAATGAATAAATAAACCTTCAGCATTTACAATATTACATTTCTTAGAAATTAACTCAAGCACGAATTTCACTTTATGAATATAAGAGATAAAACACTGTATAATAAACTGTTGACTATACTGCATTTACTAACAGACATACATTTACTACTACATTTATTAACATTATAATATTTATAGCACAATTTAAAGGTGCAATAAATATTGCAATAAAGTATAATGCATTTCATTAATAATTATATTATATTATATATAATGACTTATGAATGCAGTTCTTAATGTGTTCATAGTTCATCATATATATTACCTTTATATAACTTAACAAATTGTTTTTGGTAGTATGGTATATTATTTTCCCCTTTACATTTCAAATGATGACTTTAAGAGGTTACATTAAGGTAAGCTCCCTATCTAAACATTAATTTACATCTATTCATATTGAATGCTTATTTCTCTATTGCAGTGAATAGTCAATTAGTCTTATTCTCTAACAGGAAAAAGTCTTATTCTCTTTGAGAGAGAAAAGGAGAAAGGGGAGTGAGAAAATGAAAGAGAGAGAGAATGAGAGTGAAAAATGGCCCCCTTGGCCTGTCCTAGTGAGAGAGTGAGAGAACAGTGCCTTGAGCAGTCAAACACTGGCTGTAAACATCAGCCCAGTAAATATTCAATTTAAAGGATTTTCAGATAAGAGAGCCTGAAAAATTGAGGCAGTGGCCATTCTTCCAGATAAGAAAAGACTGCACCATCTGGAAGGAGGAAGATAGTGAACTACCACACCATCCCAGAGCCCTCAGTCCTATCCACCAAAGAAGTAAAGGGAGAGGCGGAGAGTGTAGAGAGGGAGAGACAGAGAGACAAAAAAGTGTGCTTACTGTTATCAGAGGGTCACCTGAATTTATTTTCAACCGTGGAAAGGCCATGGAAAGATTGGCTCTGCAAACATTAAATACAAAAGAATCGTTTATAGGTATGACTCTTCTTCTTCTTCTTCTTCTTCTTCTTCTTCTTCTTCTTCTTCTTCTTCTTCCAGACTTCATATATTACTTTACAGACACAACCATGAAAGTTTCATTAGAACGTTTCATGATTTCTTAGTCCTTTTTCAGTATCTTCAGTGCTTAGCTCACACATCTCATCACCTGAGTAATTTATTCTTTATGTTGTCTGTCTGTCATTAAAGGAACTATTTAGCATCATTTTTCTACTCTCTGCAATGTGTTTTATTGTTGTATAGTTCAATCATTTGGGTGCAAAAGTTAAAGGACAACTGTTAGGACAAAATTAACAGCTCTTTAAGCAACAATACATATTTGCTTTTACAAACCTTCCTTGATTATAAGTAAGACAAATGGTCATTGTATAAGATAATAATAGTAGATAAAGTAAAAAATAACTACATTTAATGTTTGCATGATTGTGATATTCAATGTGATACAAATATTCTCTAATATTCTGCATGCCTACCTGTTTATATCCTCTGAGCAGCTCAGGTTGTTTTATTCATTTTGTCTCATGGATTGGATTGTTGACTTTGAATGTGTGCCAGAGACACCCGTTTCACTTTTTTTAACCTCTTTGTAATTATTTTAAATAATAAGTCAATTTTTTTTTTCTGACACAGGAACCATGGGGAATGCAAATTTTGCAATGAGCCCAAGAATTACAGGGTCTTTGAAAGAAAATGTTTTTTTTTTCTGGAATATAGAATGTACTAAATTAATTTAACTATCCAGATAGGTTTATATACTTGGGAGCTTGCACAACTTCACCACCATTACTTCTTTTGCAATGGCACTGTATATTTGCTTGTGAATGGAATAGTCTAGAGACCAGTGTCTATCTCATTTCTGATTACATTTCTACTAAGCTTAGTTATGCTTAGTTGTACAACTTTGCCCTCCAATCTGTATCTTAAAGCTATCAGCTGATATAAAGTATATGTGTGATACAAATGGAGGCCTATATAGACAGCACTGTGTGCAGGGTGAAAGCTGTTAAGTCAGCGATAAACACTCACAGATAACCTTTAGCCTGTCCTCAGCACTCTAAAGTTTGTTCCATTTCAGTTCTTTAGCAACTGCAATCACTTCACACTCCTAACCCTTGGCTCGGCAGAGCACTTTCTTTCATTTCCCAAAATGAACAGGGAGGTTAATTGTATGTCTTCTGAAGACAATCGAACCTTAGGAAACCATTAAAGACCACTCAAATACCACTCAGTGTTTCCAAGATTTCCTTTGTATTTCATCCACAGGCCAAGGCAAGCCCATAATGAGACAAGTACACTGGCAAAATTGGATCTCATCGAGATGCATTGTACAAATCCATTACATGGGTGTAAGCGATAAATTAAATGCATTAAGTGATCTTCAAGCCTCAGAGATTTTCATTATGATCATAAGAAATATCCTCAGGTTACATTTAAAAAATGCATTTTAAAGTCACTCATGGTTCAAGAACTTCACTCGGATGAGTTGCCCCGTAGACATGCTGTCATCTTTGTCCTAAAATGATGGATGTGCTATCTTAAAACCCTGTATCTGTAACCACTGCGGCAAAATCGAGGAGCGTGTGAGCTTTGATCTGCCCAAGGAAACTTTATATTTGATACTGATCAAGAAAAATTATTTTATTTGTTTAGTTACTGAGATTTTGTAGGTGAAGTGATAATAAGGGTGGGTAGGATTGACACTGAAATACATGTTTAATGAAAATGAAAATAAAATAAAATGTAATCATTATTTACATCCCATTGCAATACGGCCCATGTTTTTTTTTTCTAATTGTGTTTTTTATTTGGCCTTAGTCGGTGTCATTGGATAACCACTGGATCATCTAATCTGTGTATAATTGTACCACCCCCACCCCCTAAAAACAAACAAAAAAATGCTTATAAAAACAAAATAACCCCAAAAAATCAATATTTTGTAAAATATGAACAATAAAATGTATTCTTGTGCAAATAATTTATTTGCATGTCTTCGTAATTTCTTGTCTTCACGGAAACAACAAATTATTCATTTAATACAGCATTGATTTTCTGTCCGTCGTTGATTTTATGTCAGTGCATTTACAGTTTTATAATATTGACAGCTCATCTATAAGTCTATTCATTTATTTCATTTATTTTCCTGGTGGTGAAATCCACTCACAGTATGGCGACGAGTTCAACAGTGCACTTTTATGCAAAAGAGTTTGTGCCTACTAAATAAGTGTATTCAGATGGTAATTACAAAAGAGACGACTTTTAATACTAATCAAATCCATAGAAACCTTAAGGAATCACCCACCAGCAGTGAGCAGAAAGAAGTGGTGGCACCATAAAATGATTTGTAAGTAGACATACAATGTAACAGAAATGATCTGATGAACTTATCCAGTCCAGCTCAAGGCTCGATACATACCATTTCAATCAGCTAAAAGCACGAGCTGTGATATTATAATAAAATGTGCAAACAAACTACCTTCAGATTTCCTCTGCAATGGCTTTGCTGTTTCAGCCAGTGGTTTTGATTGCTTAATTTATAGTGATTCCACCAGGACAGAATCTTTTTGACTGTGTTTCACCCTGTATGACAGTGTAGTCCAACTGCCTTTTTCCTGCATCACTACACACTGCATCACTATCTTGTTTTTCCTCCCAGAGAGCACTCTGCATCTCAGGGGGCTGATATCCTGGCTCAAGGGGGTTCAAAGGGTCCTTGGAGAGAAGTATACTGATAGATGGCACAGTCCTGTGAACAGTCATATTGGCTCCGCCTGCTTCCTGACTCTCCCACACCTCCCGGACACCTTTATAGCGCAGTTTAGTCATCTGGTGGAGTCCACCCACTTTCCTCTTCATTATCTCAACACAGGTGATGGTTTTCGTAACTGCTCGGCCCGAACCGGTGAACACCACCTGCCTCAGGCCGACCTGTTTGCTGTTTCCTTCTTCGCACTGCATCCGTGCCATTGCGAAGCCCATCAGATTGCGGATCTTGCTGCCTTCTTTCACACGCATCTCCAAAATGCCTGGGACCAGCCCTGGAAATGGGCATGGGCTATCCTCCTCTGTCCGACAGACCCTCTTAAAGCCAGCTGCAAGACCCTGCTTCAAGATTGGGCTGTGGGAGGGCAGGCCAGGAGGTGCAGAGGTGTGGTGAGCAGTAGTCGTCTCACCCGGGAAAGACAGATGCTCACCATGTGTGATGTTCAGATCCATAAGAGCACGTCTTCTGTATCCTCAGGAGCTTTAAACAGTTAAGATGAGTCTCTGAAACAATTCCAGCCATAAACACCTGGGGCATGTGCATGCTGCAATCATTCCTGCATTTCGGATTTTTCAATTACACAGAATCCAAATATCTCATTGATGTCTCTATGTGTAAAACAATTTCTTTCTCCTAAAAGGAACAATCTAGTTTATCATGAGTAGTTGTGTTTACAGTGAAAAACATTAATTGCCGTAAACATCACCAAATAATCAGTTAGATGCCAAATAAGACCATCCAAAACTGCTTCTCAAAGAGTCCTACAAACAAGGACAAATCAGACAGCAAATTCAGGCACAACTGATTTACAAGCTCTTAATATAGTGCTGCAAATGTCCTTCTTCTGCAAACTGAAAGATATTACCTCTTCTTCAGTGTCCCGAAGATTTGCTAACAAAAACAAATTTCATGATCTTCTGATGAACTTTAGACCCAGTCCTCTTGTGCGGCTTTTCTTACTTCAAATGTGAAGGCTGATATTAGCCATCATTTAGGCAGATAAGTCTCATTTTATCTTCAGTAAAATTTTGGTCAAGATGTAACTTTACTCTTTTGTAGTGCCTTCTGATCCTCTTTCTTGCTCTCCTGTCTTCTTTTCTCCTTACTCAACACCATGAAGCAGCATCTCTGATGGAAGTATCGCTTTCTTTCTTAGTCTTCTGGTAGGTTCAGGCTTGGTTGGGACATGCACCGCGGTCTCTTAAGGTTTTCAAGTGACAAAGTCAGCACTCCAGTCCCTTTCAAAGATGCAGAGAGGAGCTGCACTGGTACATAAATGCGACCGGGGGAGTGTCTGTGCGAGTTAGTGGGGGATAGGCAGGGGGGTGGCTTAAGACTGAAATATTTCATCCTTCTTAAAGGCACAGAAGCCTTCTTTGAATGGCAAAATATCTCCCTTCACCAGCTAATTTACATTGGTTAAAAGTAGGAGTCTATTCCTTTAAGACCAAAGGCACAGGTTTAAGCAACTTGTGTCAATCTGTTTAGAGGACGTTCCAGTGCATGTGCTCAATGTACATGACTCATTAACCTGCAGTTCTGAAATAGGGAGTCAGTCAAGCTTGTAAAAGTGCAATTTCAGCGGGTGTAACAATGAATGAAATTATCTCACTTCTAATTGAATTCATCCTTCACGGGCCTGCTGAAAGTCAGGGGCATTAAATTTCACCGTACTTCACCGTTTTCTCCTTGTAGATGTCTTTGCATTTTATTATTTGCATAGCTCGTTGATGTTAATGTTTTAAGCAAAGATATTACCTCCTTGGGAAAGTTACCACTGAACAAGACAGATTTTGATATAAGGATATGCAACAATGTGCCTCGCTGAAGTGTTGGACCAAATGGTGTCCAATATTTTTGGGTCCTTTGCATGAATATAATATAATATAATATAATATAATATAATATAATATAATATAATATAATATAAATTTTTTGGAAATGCTGATTTTCTTTGTATGTATGTATGACCATGTTTGATGGTCACCTGTGAAGTACAAAGCGAAAACCTGACATAGCTAATTTGCATTTAATAACATACACAAAACTCCATAAAAGTTTGTGCATAAAAACACAAAGGGCTGGAAACATAAATGACTACTAAACAGTGAAAGAAAGTGCAGAAAGGAAAAAGTTATTTAGACTCACATCTGTGGCAATAAAAAATAATTATTAGATGTGAATTAGATGTGAATTAAGTGAGGTGAAAGGAAAATGATATAACGAATATAGAGGAGAAAAAGTGGAGGAAAAAAATCTACACTGTACTACAGTAAACAATAAAGTACAAATAGAAGCACCTCAATTTAAATTGTTAAATAGTGTCTTGGCTGATGTGATGGATCTAAAATGTTGCACCGCATTAAAGGAAGATGCCATGGCAAATGGAACCAATTTGTAATTCAGCTTTCATCCTCTGAAGAAAATCATACTGGGCTTTAAACATCCTTTCTCTCATAACTGAAACGTGTGCTAAGTCTTCCATCAGCTGAGCCATTTGTTTATGGCTTACAGCTCTGAACAGACAGACAGGCCCGTCCTTTGTTTATACGATGGCATTTCATTTGTCATAGTTGAATGATTTGTTTTATTTGTCTTAATTTATGGGTGTGTGTGCTTGCTTTTTAATTAATGCCAATAAAATAAAACATCTGGTTTTCACAAAATGTTCTCGATGGTACTCATAGATCCTGACCTAGTGAACTAGCAAGAGAATGTGTTTCTGATAGAGACTACAAATCACTTCTACAAGTCTTTCTGGATAAGGGCGCTTGCTAAATTCTGTAAACATAATACAGAAACAAAGCACTAATGCACCCTGGACGGGATCCCACACCATTGCAGAACACACACTCACTTACAGCCAATCCACCTACCTTCATGGGAGATGGGAGGAAACCGGTGAACCGGGAAAAAAAACCCACATGGGAGGGAAAGACGAAATTCCATACAAACAGTAACCCAAACTCAGGATCGAACCAGAGGCCATGGAGTTGTGAAGCAAGAATGCTACTCTCTATTGGTTCATATATTTTTAGCCAAATTCTCTTTCCAATCTCTCTCTCTCTCTCTCTCTCTCTCTCTTTCTCTCTCTCTCTCTTTCTGTCTGGCTCAGTGATCTTGTTAAAAGCTGATCGGCGCAATTCTGCAATTCCGAATATTGCTTTGTTGTCATGACATTTCCTATAGTTTAGGTGCACTGATCATTCAGTCATGTGTGATGACAGCACATTTGCTATGTACATCTGTGTTCTTTATTTGGGACTGTTACTTAGTGGCTCTACCTGCACAGACGGCGATAGTATCAGGCCACTCTCTAGGGGACAGCTGGCTTAGTCAGTCTAGGTGATGGACAGGTGGGTAAATGGGTAAAGGCAGGCCAATCAGTCTGAAACAATGAGCTGTCTCAGTACAGACAGAGAGAGAGAGAAAGAGAGTGAGAGAGAGAGGTATTTACTGCATTTGCTATTTTCACAGCTTGTTACTATTTATAGTCCATTGGGTAGTGAAAATAAGATACACAGCCAGGCCAGAGTAATTCAGTTCCTTAGTAAAATACTGCCACATGTGTAAACATCACAACTGTCATAGCTATTAATCATGTTTTTAATGGTTTGTATGGGTGTAATGAATAAAGGTGAGCGTCCACATAGCCTTTTTTCGGAGTGCCAGCATCTTTTAGTCAGTTGTTCCGTATGACGAGCAGCTGCCTAGAGAAAAAGATCTGTAGCCAGTGTCTTTTTTCCGAGCACTCCACTGTTACTTGTTTGGCCACTCTGAGTGCTCCCAGTTGAAAATCTCTGAACTTTTCAGAAAGGCTCTGGTGTCATCACTGTCACTTCTCTTCAAGCAACCGATAATACTGTCGTTCCTGTTCAGGCAACCAATCATATGGTGGTTAGTGTTATATGTTTTAAAAATATTGCTGTCACAGAAACAAAACTGACAAGATGAAGCCAGTGCTTTTTCTGTCAAAGAAAAACGCTATATAGACACACCTCTGAAGTGCCCTGTCAGCGCTTTTCTGCCAGAAAAAAGCCACTATGTGGACACACACCCTAAGAATAAAAAATAAGGCATAAAAGTGTAGTATGCAGATGTAGCAGATAATATATATTCTTGTGTCATGGAGTAACACGAGGACGGGTGGTGAAATTGTAAAATGAGGTTTATATTGAGGTGATGTTGTGTAATGACATTTAAATTCAAATTCATGTATAGCTTATATGTGATCACATGCTTGACATAAAAATGAGATAGAAATAAATTAATCACATGACAAAGCACATGTGGAAAACCACATGCCTTGCATGTGAAAAGTCCATATATGGAAAATGAAGTGTCAAAATCCATATGCGATTCTTCATGTAAGAAGGTTTTGTGACTTTTTTGGACGGGATGTAGGACAGAATTTCAATATATTGGCTAAGTCATTGTCTCCATAATGCAATAAGTTGATCAAATTTGGCATTCATTTAGTTTTATTCATTTAGAAATTTTATTGACTCCATTAAACATATGATATTCTGTGATATTTAGATATTTTCCCCTGTATTTGATAATTGTATTTAATTAGCATTTATATGAAGCAGCTTGTTTGTTGAATTGCTGAATTGGGATGACATACTGTATACATGGGGTGACTAATTAAACCAACAACAACAACAACAATAACAACTACAATAGCAATTTGTCACCCATCTGTACAGCGTAAAAGAAATGGGACAGGATTCTTAAGGCATTGCTTGAAGTCAGGAATTTTCCTTTGCTTCCGAGCTAAGAGGAAGCCCAACAGACAGAAATATTACATTGAGTTTGGACCAAATGGTTTTGAAAATCCCACTGCGCCAACAGATTTCTAGTGGCAGACCCCCTGTTGCGCCACTTGCTATTTTTGTAGTACAGGCACAACCAAATTAGCAGGGCGCCAGCATTTATACTGCTTGTGCCTGAATTTAAATAGCTCAAATAATTAAAATTTTTATCTTACCTTTGATTTTCTGTGTGAATGTGTCTGTGTGAGTGTGTGTATGTGTGTGTGTGTGTGTTTGTGTGCAGTATCAGATTTTATATCTGATTATGTCTTAGTTACATGCACTTTGTCCATACATGTCAACAAGCTTTCGCATTAATTCCCAAACAGAGCAGGATAGCGGGGGGCGATGTGTAGCAGAGTGATCATTCGGCTGTTTGGGAGAAATTACCCTCATCATTCATAAAGAGATGCACAGCTGCCTGAGGGGGACCAGCACACACACACTCTCTCTCCCTCTCTCTTTCACTCTGTGTCTCTCTTTCTCTTTGATATCTGACAAGTAAATGGATAATACCACATTACATTTGCAGCCTGTTCCTACACTATGACGGAATTAATTTGCACAAAAAAAGCTTTAGAACGATAAGGGCGGAGTGAATCTTTCAGAACATATGCGCTAAGACTGGTTTAAACATCTAATCATGTCCACTGCTTCCATTTGTGCTTCAAAAATATCAGCAGAGTAGTTATCTAACTGGAGCGGAAAAAAAGAGAAAGGAAAAGAAAAAGAGAAAAGAAAATCTATCCAGAACAGAGAAAAATAAGTGAAGAAGAAGAAGAAGAAGAAAAGTCAAGTCAATGAAAGCTTGTTAGCTGAGGAAAGGCTAAATTGCGGTGATCATAGCGAGATTTGGTAGCTAGCTCATGTTACAAAGGCAAGACTTCACAAATATTATCCCACATTTTCACAAACATATTATACCACATTTTCACAAAGAAATCTACTTTACGTTAGCCAATGTAGCATGAACATTTGTTATATTTACATTGTTGGTTAGAGAGTTATCACTAGCTAGCAGCGGCTAGGATGAGCTAGTCATATTGTTTAACATTGCTTCAACGTTAATGTTAAGCAGGTTTTTGTGAGAGAGTATTACTCTATCACACACAGACACAGAAACATGGACTCAGGAAAAGTAGCCATAGTCTTTTTTTTTTATGTGTGTGTTTTTGTGTGTGTGTGTGTGTGTGTGTGTGTGTGTGTGTGCTGGATGTTTAATGAAAAGTTTTTTTCACTGACAGCAAAATAAGAGATTGGAGAACCAAGTAATGCCTTCAGCTACAAACAGACAATGTGCATTTATCATTCCGCATGACAGCTTCACAAACTTCAAAACAAAACCACAGTGTGTGTATGTGTGTGTGTGTGTGTAAGAGAGAGAGAGAGAGAGAGAGAGAGAGGAAGAGAGAGAGATGTTTATATGTCACTCGTTGCCTTGTCATCAAGGGCATGTAAAATTCAGAAAACTAGGCAACAAATATCAATAATCATTCTCCAATCTAGTGCTGTCTCCATTTAGGCCTTTATGAACCACTTGGACACATCTAGTAAAGAAAAGAAAGGGCAGGGCCAGAAAGAAGGATGGGGAATGATCAAACGGAAAATGGGAAGAGAAACAAGGGGTTGCCTGGAGCAGAAGGGGTGTAATTAACATGCCATAACTCCAGAAACACCTCTGTCTCATTAACTCTCCCTCTGTGACTCTTTCTTTTTTCAGTTTTCTCCTGTTTAACACTGCATTGCAGATAGGAGCATTGTACCCAGATACAGGGGGGAAAAAGTGTTTATTATGCAGTAATGTTGTCAGATACCGTCATATTTGACAGGAGCCTGACTGCAAAGATTATCCCAAAATGTATCAGAAATTCATGATATTTTGCAATATTTTTGCATCTCAGAGTTTAATCTGAATGAATTTGATCAAATTTGATGAGGGAGTCGTCTCCAACACTATTTCAAGCATCCGCTCCAAAAACCACTCTAAAACATGGCTTGGTAAGCAAATGAATACATTTAAACAAAGCGTGATTTGCATTCTCATTTTCGAAATGAGTTTGCACACTGTTGTTACCTCTGAATTCACTTAAACACTTCTCTATAATTGTTGTCGTTATCTGTTAATGGCAGCTGCACAGAGAGCCTCTCTTCCGTATAAGCTCTGCTATCTCTAATGGGGTTTATTGATAATTTTTGATAAAAACAGACTGTTAACACAGGATGCAAAAAAGGCTTACATGCAGATGTGAAGTGGAACTGTGGACTGGCTAATCAGTGGTTTACTCATTTGTTTGTTTGTTTCATATTGATTAATATTGTTATATTATAGGCCCTACTACAGCCATTGTGTTTGGCAAGTTTGGTATTTTGGTTGTTTTTAGACTATAAACTATACAAAATCTGTCAAATTATTCCTGTTTTCATAATGCAATATGAATGCAGAAATACAATTCGGAATTTGCGTTATATATAACAGCATTAAGGTCAATCATTTTCTAATGAACAGATGATATCATGTGTTACACAAACATTTCCAAAATACTCAAATACAGCAATGCATCCAATTTTTCAAAACATTGAACCAATGTCTCAAAACCATGACAAAACACAGAAAATTTGGCTTTGTATTAGATATTTGGTGCACATTTGTACCTGTGATACCATTAGCAATCAATGAGAGTCAAAGTTTCTAAGGTTTTTGTTAAACACACTGTATGCCTTATAAACAGAGTGCACCTTTATTTTGCATTCATAATGTTTTTTGATGCATTTCACCGCCTCTAATCTATGTTATACTTGACACACAATTATGCATGCACTTTATTTTCCCTTTGTAAATCAACCACAACAGGGCAACTAAGTGAGGTGCTGATTATTTGGGGTTTTAGCAAAACAGTGCCTCAATGTTTGGACATTTAGGTAATTCCATTGAGCATGAGTCTCCTGCTATTCAACAATATCCAGACAGAAGATTTCTCCCAGTCCTTAGCATGGCCTTTTTCACCAGCTGTGTGCCAGACATTAATGTCATCATTTCAGCAAAGCCAAACATACTAATGGCAACTCATTTCTCCTCTGATGTTACTAAGACAACCAAATGATGTTGTTTACAGAGACCAGGCACAGGCCGTTGGACCACTTAGCAATCTGTTCACTTGAAATGAATGCGTTATTATGCACGAGTGGTTCTCAATGTGATTGTTTATCGGCCCCAAGACCCACATGTAAAGACTGTCTATTCAGCATGTTACCAGATGGATAAAGGACCTTCAGAGATATGGAGAAAGACTGTGTGTGTGTGTGTGTGTGTGTGTGTGTGTGTGTGTGTGTGTGTGTGTCTCCTGCAGTGGCTGCTCTTATTGGGTTACTGCATCTTCTGTCATGCTGCATGGTGGAGCTGGGTTATCTAAGTC
>JAQQZR010000037.1:20815118-20826867 GCA_030068235.1 Notoglanidium macrostoma | reverse complement strand
ACTGTGGGAGGAAACCGGAGCACCCGGAGGAAACCCACGCACGCACGGGGAGAACATGCAAACTCCGCACAGAAAGGTACCCTGGGTGATCCGGGGATCGAACCCAGGACCTCCTTGCTGTGAGGCGACAGTGCTAACCACCGCACCACCGTGCCATTACTCATGATATTTAATTTCTGGTTTTGTTCTGTTTTTTTGTTGTGTCTTCTTCATGCTTGTCTTATTCTTGTTCATATTCATACTCCTTGTTCCTTGTTGTTCTTGAATTTCATTTATTAAACAGAATTCTGCATTTGCATCTGCCTTAACTGAGTGACTGCTTTCCTATTCGTGACTTTCAGATGAGCATCATAGCAGTGTTTGAGATTCTGAGTCTGAGATTTTACACTCAGAGATTTATGACAATGCACAAACTTTGGTTTTGGGCTGTCTTTAGTAGAAGTTGCACTAAATTGGCAGCTGGTGAGCACATATTATGATTTCTAAGACCGTTGATCTCAACTCGCGACCAAAGAATTCCTTTACCATTTGTGGTTTTCATTGGGCTGGTATAAACTCAGCTTTACCCAAATGAAACTTTGTGTCGGTCTGAAAGGGTTAAGATGTGTAACAATATGGTGTGCTAAATCTAGTTAACCAAGATGGTTTCGCTCCTTTCACATTCCTTCGCTTCATTATCTCTACACATTTCTGTAGCCCTTCATCAGCCTTTCTATCCAAACTTCCATCAATACGTGCCCTGCCCAAGCTCCGCCACACCTGGGCTGTTGCCACGGCAACATGACCCCTGACAATAAGCAGCTCTGTATGACACTGAACGCTGCGCAACTCCTGATTGGATATTGATTGCACTTTTGTGATACATAATAGGATCAAAAGGATTGAGAGGCTTTGCCTATGCCCGGGTCTCTTGGCTTTTGATTACCATTTATTTATAAGCTCTTGTTATTCCGGAATCTGCATATTAAGAAGGGAGTGGAATTTTAAATAACTAACTAACAGACTAACTAACTAAATAAATAAATACTTTTGTTTTGAAGATACAAAGATATAAAGATATACAAGAAATAAAACTCTATCAGGCATAGGGATAAGAGTGCACACACGGCTGACACCAAATACCATGGCAATTAAAAGTCGCTCATGGAGACGAATAATGCACTAGCGTGATATTTTGAGAAGATGCTTTCAACTTGGATGACTTATAACTTCATAACATCTGTATGTAAAGCCTTTTTAATGGCATCAACCAGGCTTTTTGGTCTTCTTTTGTTCTGATCCTAGATCAGTGATAGCAAACAGCAATCGATTAATAGTACACAGTCATACTGTCAGTAGATGACTTCTTTTATGCTATGACAGGAAAGTAATATAACTAAAAGGATAAAGGCAAATGTCCACTGTCTTTGTAACCTTGAACAAGGACCCTTAATTGAATGTTTTCTACCCTATATGTAGGTTTATATATGAGAATACTGAGTGCGCTGTTTAAGTAAACATAAAATGACTCCTAAGAAAATATAATAATAGCACATTTATATTTATGGAGTTCATAGGTCTATACTTCACACAGTCCTTTCCTGTCTAGTGATCGATCTTTCTCTCTCTCTCTCCCTCCCTCTCTCTCTCTCTCTCACGTAAATGAGTGGACATGTAGGGGAACCTCAGGCGTCCGTCTCGGGTATGATACAATCTCACTTCAGAGTAGGATCGTCTGCACAAATAATTGAGTATATGTCTGTCCATTTGTCTGTCTGTCTGTCTGAGATGAAAAAAAAAAAACACCTGTAAATTTTTTGCAGTAATTTACTTGCAACAGTAAAATTCCGTAAAACATCTATAAATCATGTTAAAGTACTGTAATATCTTATGTAATATAAAATAATTCATGATTCAGTACATGCTCATTTGACTGATGCTTTTAAAAAACTAGATCTTGTTCAAGACCCCAATCATGGCAGTTTGGTGGTGTTAAAATTTGAACCCAAAAGGCCTTAACCTTTGAACCAACCTTACCTAGCTTAACTACCTCACATTAGTTTAATGTAATCCAGTTGCCAGGAAATTACTATAAAATTTACAGCTTTTTTTTTTATTTTAGTCCTAGGATGCTTCTTCTTAAGAGAAAAATCCACCCTGAATGACTTGCATATTAATCTTTAGAATTAACATGTGACCTTGCATGGTGTTCAAGTTTCATTTCGTCATGAAATTCTAAGTTTTTTAGTTTAAACGTCTTTCGATGACATGTTGGTTTAGTTTCTTTTTGGTCCATGGTTTCCCATTGGACTACCTGCCAATAGTGGTGCCATTGGGATTTAGCTCTCGCTTTATCTGTACTTAAAGAGAGCTTTAGTCCTCCAGCCTCTCCAGCTCTCTCACCTCCTCATCTGTTCACTCTGCTCAAACAGATCAGCTCCCAAAGCTTCAACTTTCATGCTAATACTGTCGTCAATACTATCATCACTTTGTAGATGGCTGGCTAGCCACTAGTTCGTTACTCATCGCATAGCTGCACAGAACTGGAACCGCACTTGCAATGTCCTCTTGTGACATCAGGGTGACAGACAACTACTAACTTCTGGCAGGAATAACAAAAATACATCAACCAACAAATTAGCACCAACATTTCTAAGCACATCACAAATATTTTGATAAACATATGTAATGCTTTCCAGCATGGAGTTTTTCTTTGCTAAGCAGCCAATGGGTGCAAAACCTTCCACACGGGGACTCAAATGTGAAGACACATATATATATATAGAAATTAAAGAAGAAGCAAGGCAATGTTTCAGCCATGGACTTCTTCATGAACTACTTCACTCCATTTCTGATAAAACTATACTGAAGAATGATTGGTTCCACACTGTGAGACTGACTGCTCATGAAATATGATATAGATGTGCCCGTAAATGTATCCCATGGAAAATTAGTTTTTGCTAACACGTTCATGCCAAAAATGATATATAATCTCTTGCTGAAAACTTAATTTATATTCCTGTCACATGTTGTTAGTGACCTAAGGGACAGGGAAGACATTCTTCCATTTGAGTCCAATTTCCTCCCACTGACCTTTCCCCTCAAAGCAAACACTACATTGTTTCTGCTGTTTTAACACACAGGGTATCATGCGCTTGGAGTGCGTGGCCCACAGGCAGTGACATGAATCGACTCGAGGGAAGCGCAGGATCGAGCACAATGTTATTGCTTTGCCATGAAACTAGTAGTCCATAATACTGTGTGTGTATTACATACTGAATTTTGTATATATATATATATATATATTACTGAGGTTACGTTAAATTTAGGTGTAGGCATGGCATTAATTAGCTAATTGATAAGGTAATAATTATCCCAATAGAAGATCCTCACAAGGATAGTAAGATAGAAATGTGTGTGTGTGTATGTGTGTGTGTTTGAGAGAAAATTAGATTTTTATTTCTTGGCGGAGACTAAATGTCCCCACAAAGATAGAAAATTCTGACAGTTTCGAGATTGTGGAAACATTTGGCTGGTCCCCATAAGGAACACAACTTTTTAAAAATGTTTTTAAAAACAGCAAAAGCAAACAAAAAAAATCTCAAAAAAAGCTCATTTTTGTTACTGTTAATGTTACAATTCGGTTTTTACATTTAGATTTTCGGTAGATTTAGATTTAAGTGTATGCATAGCATAATTAATTATGTCAATGGAAGGTCCTCAAAAAGATAGTTTGATACACTTGTGTGTGTGTGTGTGTGTGTGTGTGTGTGTGTGTGTGTGTGTGTGTGTGTGTATGTTTGAGAGAAAATTTGATTTTTATTTCTTGGTGGAGACTAAATGTCCCAACGAAGATAGAAAAATCGGACAGTTTCAAGCTTGTGGGGACATTTGGCTGGTCCCCATAACGAACATGACTTTTTAAAAATGTTTTTAAAAACAGCAAAAGCGAACAAAAAAATCTCATTTTTGATACTGTTAATGCTAAAATTCATTTTTTGCATTTAAATTTAAGTGTAGGCATAGCATAATTACTTATGTCAATGGAAGGTCCTCACAAAGATAGTATGATAAACATGTGTGTGTGTGTGTGTGTGTGTGTGTGTGCCTGTAATCATTGTTTTATTTCACTTTAATCAATTCACCCTTCAACCCCCTCCCACTCCGCCTTCCATTTATTATGCATTATTCGCCCTTTCTAAACAATTTGCTACCAACCCTTTCGTCTAATTTGGTATTCAGATGTGCTTAACGTTATTATCTCAATTATTACAATGACACATGCTAAACGCATTCTCTGTATAATGTGAGTGACAAAAAAAAATCCACCGCAAATTTTACAGCCGCACAAGCCAAAGGCCGTTCTTCTTCGAGCCAAGGCGACGGTTCTGACTACATCGCTCTAAATCAGGAGACAACACCGGAGTCAAACATCCAGATGAAGGAAGGAAAAGGAGCCATGCTGGTCTACAGGACTGTGCTTTATTTTTAGCCTAAGCAGAGAATATAATGATCTAGAGCTACACGGTTCAGGAGCAATGAGGGAAAAAACAGCCCATATGTAGAGAGGATGGGCTCGTGCCAATGCTATTTTACAGCTTTTGTATTAAAAAAAAAAAAAAAATTGCTTTTAATTTAAAAATAAGGTATTTCAATCAACATCAAATTGAAAAAAGAAGAAAAAAACCCCAAATACATATGTATAACAAGACATGGATTGAGAAGCAGGGAATGCAGTGGTTCATTTCTCCTAAAAAAGACTCTTTCCATGTTCTCCTCTGAGTCAATTTGGCAACCGTACTGTAATAAGTGTTTTGTTGGTCCTTATAGTGGCACTACAACACAAAGGGCCTCTGCAAAGCCCAAACACAGAGGCAACGATATTATACAAGGTGTGGACACTGGCATAGAGTGGCGTTTCTGATGTGTAGGTAGCATCACTGGGGAAAATGTGCTGGATTTAAGGCAAAACATCCCTCATAGTTCGGTATCTACACAATTTGACAAAAGTGAATTAGAGCGGCTGTTCAACTGCACTCTCGGCTACTGACATCTCAGCTTCACCCACAGCTATGAAAATGCAAGATGAGTTAAACGCCAAATATAAAGTTCACATTACATTTTTTTTTCCTCCTGAATTTGATGAGATTTGCGCAGAACAGCAGAACAGTACAGATTGAAGCAGAACAGACAACAGAGTCGATGTCGTGAATAGTAATGATTCCAGCCGGGTAAAGATTTCAAGGCATTTAAGATAAAAAAACAGGACAAAACAAACTCCCAGACATCCTTATATGATTTCATGATTTCTATTTTACCATACAATTTATATAGGTCGTCCTAGATTTCTAAGAAACACAGCAACATTAAAAAAAACAAACAAACAAACAAAAAAAAAAACCATATTAAATCTTGCAGTGAATAATAATGATCCCATCTTGCTAAAAGATTTCAAGGCAAATATCTGATTTCAAATATTTGTTATAAAAAAATGACTCGTGGACATATCCATACATCATAAAACATATCATTCCCAGATAACCTTGTATGCTTTCATCATCATCTCTCTCTCGCTCTCTGGCCTCAAACTCTGCTGGATTTAAAACTCTCTGTCACTTGGGGTTTCATAAAATCTAACTTCAAACTGTGCCATCAAAACACAACACAACAAACTATTTCACAATTTAGATCATCTCAGATTTCCTTTGACAACATGGAGTAACAGAAAACATATAAAACTTGTGATAAAATCAATCAATAATTATAATTTGCCACCATACATACAGTATAAAATTCATTTAAACATAAATAAAATTGTGTATAGTTTCCCCTTTTAGCCTTGATGAAATATAGATATATATAGATATATATATATATTCAGAAATATTTTTGACCGGTATCTTTCATGTAGACTAGAAAGAAGAAACAGAATTGAAAAATATGCTATGTTGTATTTACATTTCCCAGGAAAGAGCAGGCTTGCGGAGTTGGACAGGATATAAAGAGAATGCTATAGAGGTGAGACGAGGACAGTTTGGTCTCAGTCTCAATGCAGGTTATGACCAAACACCTGCTAATGCAGCCGGTGCCTGGTGTACATATACATACATATGTACATATTGTACACTGTCACTCTCTGTTCATGTTTTATCCACTTGCTACACATTGACACTGCATTTAACCCTCATGTTCTGTGCACTTTGCGGCAGTGCATTCACCTGGTGCATCTCTTTAAATGTTATAGCAGTACGATTGAAAATATTTTAGAATTCCCTTCATTTGAGTTATTAGAAATATCTGTGATATTTATATATTGTTAACAGACACATAAAACCCTTTCACAGGTCTAGGGACACTCCTGACAAAATGTAATCTGTCCTCTTTTTTTCATATTTACAAAGTTTTTTTAAACACTTCTTACATGCTCTTGGTTATACAACCTATTGGCACGACCCAGCAGCTGTGATCCAGATGTTCATTCAGGTGTCAGTCTATTTTCTCTATTTTAAACATTAGCCTGTAACTTATGAGCCACTCTGTGTTTGTGTGATTATACATATCTGATGTCATTTTTATTTATTTTTATTGATTTTTTTTTTTTTTTACAAATTTGAATTATTTTTCATCAATTGAAAAACAAAATTGTTAATTGATTGGGATGTGATTATACATGTTTATAGTATATGATCATATTTATATTATTTATAATATAATATAATATAATATAATATAATAGGGAGAACAAAAACATCACAGTCGCTCATTTGACCTGAATAAGAATTTGCGTTTTAATTTCATCGATAGGAAAGCTAATAGGGAAAATTCTCTGTACTGTCTGTACTAGTCTCTCTTTTCAAACAAAGATGAGATAACAAGCCTGCGTTTAGCAATTTTCTTCTGTCAAACACGAGGGCATGCGCTCTCTGATCTCTTTTTCTCTTTCCGGAATCAAAGCGGTTTCTTTGACGCATTTGAAATGCCTGAAAAATTTAAGTCGAAGCTTTGCTAGTCTTCCTGCCTTGAAAAAAAAAATAATAATAATAATAACCCGACCTTCCTTTTACAAGGCTCTGCCAATGTGTAAGATCTCTGCAAGCATCCACAAGCCGTGACATCATTTTACCTGATGCCCTGAGTTTTAGAGTTGGACATGTGGCACTTAAGTTGCAGCAGCTACACACACACTTTCCGCCTAGCATGCACCTCCATCACCTTCTGTACTCATTCCCTTTTAAACAAGACCTCTCATGTTTAAACATGATGACGAAATCTCTCTTTCTTTTTTTTCCAAAACGAGCTATTAAATGAGAGGCATTAATTTTTTTTTTCTTTTCTGTCCAACAGGTTCCCTTAATTATCTCTTTACTTTCAGTCAATTACATTTCGCTTCCTTTCCTTGACAATCACTGCTATTTTAGGGAGAGCAGTAAAGCCTCAGGGGGGAATGGAGATGAGGAGCTCTGTTTCTGGCAGGTCACCCCCTCCTCTGGTCGATTAACTCATCCCACATTCATCTCTGCAGCAACATGATTCTGCAAGGAGAATAAAAGGCCTAACGACATGCAAAACGACAACATCTGTCTAGGAATCGAGGATGCAATGGACGCAGAGATATTTGCAAGGCTTTGCTTTTTTTTTTTTTTTTAACGGACGTCTGCGGGAACTGAATTTTTAGATAAGTTTGGTCTAAAATGGTGGAATTTAAGCAATAAAACGGTACAAAAGCAACAGCCACAAAACCAACTTTTTGCATTTTCTGTTGTTGTTTTTGTCCTCCTCTCCTGGGGGTTAACGCGATAACAGCAGTCTTGTCGAACCAGTGTTCTTCATTTGACATTAAAGACTCAATTTAGCCTTCGGATTTGCAGCACAATAACAATAAGCATTTAACCCAAACACTTAGCAGGGAGTCTTGTCAACTCTTATGTGTTTGTGTGTGAAATAGAATAGAATAAAATAAAATAAGGCAATACACTCAAGAAGGAGCACATAATAGAGAACGCAGTCACCTGTATCAAATCTCCCAGTATACCAGTAGCACTAGCATCTTTAAATAACGTTAGAAATGTCTTAAACCAACTAACATCCTCAGAAACCATTGACAAATAATAAATTAAAACTGATATTTACCTGTTTGAAATTGATGTATCTTCCTGTTACATTGCATATTTTGTTTTTTCTAGGAATGCATCAGTACCACGTTTTTCAGACCGAGTACCTTTTTTTTTTTTTTTTTTTTTAAATAAATACTAAATGATACTGAAAAGAGTAAAACACTTAAGATTAAGCAACCGAAGGCCTCCTGGCACATTTTGTCTTGGTTAGTGCTGTGGTCGGCAGCAATGAACTCCTCATGCTGTGTTTTACGGCTGTCACTGTGTATAAACAATCTCTTTAATAGGGAGCGTGAAAGTGACCAAGCTGAGAGCGTGGATCTTTAAAACCTGCTCGCAACTTTCCACGACTTGCAGCTTGACGCTGGGAAAGGAAGCACTCGGTGCTCAGTGCTTGCAGAACTGAAGTGCTCTCAGGTTTCTAGCTTCACTGCTTCCTTCTTGTAAACACCGCCCTTGCGCTCTTTATTAAAGCCACATTGAATCACCATAAAGATGTTTTATCACGTTACCTGTATTGTAGGTCGATGCTACAGCAGTCTGTTTTGCTCTGCTCATCATCATTATTAATTCATTAATTCGAAAATAATTCAATTAGTTTTCATCAGCATGGCAACGTACACTAGGTTTATGTCACTACTAAATGAGTATGTTATCAAACTGATACCTGATGCAATTATCGGTATTGATGCATCCCTATTTTTAACAATAAATAAGGATCCATTGACATAAATTGCATGTCTAGAACCTATAAGAAGCAAAGTAGGGCAGCATTTTGTGGCATTAAAGTAGCCTTTTATACTGTGCTTCACCAATATATTCTTTCAGTGCTTAATAATACGTGTGCTTTCCAGATGTCCTACATTTACAGCTGCAACAAAACAGCCACAACATCCTGAATGAACGGGTCGTTTTGTGAAATGAAAGTCCGTAGATAAAAACGTAGAGGTGCGGTTAAGTGCTGAGATAACAATAATGATAGAGGGCATTCGGCAAATGTATGTAGCTTTGGAAAAAAACAAAAAAACAAAAACAGAAAATCAGCCTTTCAGATAAAACAGTTTGTCACTTCTATAAAATCTGCCTTCAGTCTGTTTCTCGGTAAAAGAAAATTTTTGAATCCTATCCTATGAGATTTAAAGTCTTGGACCGTAAATCCAGGATAATTAACTGAGGAGGATTTAAAGCAGTTTTGATTTGGATTATTCAGACAACATTTTCTAGTACAATGGAATAAAATCACTGGCAGGTAGTGAGGTGATAACTAGTGCAAATTGTTCAGATTGTATGCATTAGGGATAGGATACAGCAGATCTTCGTGGCTGAATTGAACAAAGGAATAGAAGTATGTACGGTAACTGACATAAAAAAAAAAAGTCATTCGGAGAATATAAAAAAAAAGAGAGTCAAGAACGTATTACGTTACCTAATAGTCAGTTCTCGGTTTTCCAAAGTTATCTTAACGTCTGGTGTGCAGAGCATCTGACATCATGACATTTGTGCTACGTTTGTCAATTTTATAGAGCTTGATCCAGATGTTTACAATCCCATAATTTCTTTAGACAGAATTCTTATCATACATCTGAATTAATAAGAATCTCTGGGCTTTAGAAATGGACAGGCTTGAGGTTACCGTTACACCAGACCTGATTCCTGCGTTCAGTCCAGTGGAAGCAGGCAACGAGGACAAATTTCATTTGGCAAGGGGAGGCAGCAGATTTGAATTGCGCAATTTTGGTCCTTTGGAAATTCCTACAGAGGATTTAAAGGATTAAAAGTGAGGTCTGATATGCTGGCATTAAAGATCAGAGGTCAGGTTTGTTTCGTTTTTGTTTTTTTTTGTTTTGACATCCATGATTCGCTGCCCTGCTCCACTAATCTGTGCAGACGGTCTCGTTACTGTAAACCACCGAGCCTGTCCGTGATAAAACCCATTAAACACATACATACGTCTTTGTCCGTCACCATTTGCCATGGTTACAAGCTAAATCCATCCGAAAACTGTTTGGGTAGTTTTATAACCAGATTCACAAAGTATTTATGAGCAATTCTTATCTCCATGTGAAATTAATTTGTAAGAAAAGCTACGGTTCGATTTTCATATCTTTTCATACAAGTTTGCTTGGGTGAATGTCGAATTAAATATGAACAAAATGAAACACAAAACAAAACAAAACAAATAATAATAATAATAATAATAATAAAAACCAGTTGGTTGGCAGCATTGCAGGTATATAGAAAATTGTGACTGTTGAAACGAGTACAATCATGGACAAAAAGCCCCAGATATGTGATTATGTGATTGCGCATGTTCTCTACATTACATTTTTGATAACTGGAAGGAAAAAAAAATCACCTTTGAATGCAATACAGGCTTGGGTAGAGTGTTGACTGACTGTTGTAGGTTCTTTCCCAGGTTTGTTCTATCATTTATGGTGGCATTAGAGAGAGCATATGAATAGTGTTCCATTTACATCAGATTACAACAAAGCTTAATGGCATCTAAAAGCTTTCAGCTGCTAATGCTGTGAGTGCATTTGTTTTTTTTTTTGTTGTTTTTTTTCTTCTTTTTTTTTTTTTTTGCCTTTCCCATGAAAGTTCAGGATATATCTGCAAAGCACTTAGTAACTCAAGTGCTCTGCTAAGTTTGCAGTGGCTTCAGTCGACCTATGTATCTCTCCGTGTCTCAGTCATTTCTCTTCAGACCAGCATGATGTCACTTCCAATGATTTTCATTTCTTACTTACAAAAAAAAAAAAAAAAAAAGCCACCGCAGTCGTTATCTCTTCGGTTCGTTTGGCAGTTTCTGTAGCTATCGACTCGCACGTCGTCTTCGTCATACGTCCGTAATCTTATAAAGTCCGCACTTAAAGGACCACGTCTCCCCCCGTTCCCCCATTCACTGCAGTAGTAAGTGTGAGATCAGTCTAGATAGCGTGCTCCCTGTCGTAATACAAAAAAGAGTAAAGAAAAGAAGAGAGTCCACATCATATCCAGTAGCTTGGTCTTTACAGTGGATTGTCGCTTGAACAAAAAGGCTTATGGGAAGCCTGCACTCTGTCAAGTACAGACTTTAGACACTCCTTTACGATCGTTCCTTGTTTAGTTTCGTTTTTTTTTCCTCGCTTTCCAGTTTCCTTTTGACACAGTTAGACCTAGTGGCTGTCAGATGGCAGGGTGAAGAAAGTTGAGTTGCTTTCTCTGTTCATTAAATGTGGCATGTTGGAGACACTGGGATGAGCTGTATAATCCATCCAATACATATATTCTAGAGCGAGCGGCCATTAAGACAGACAATGATTTTTTTGTTTGTTTGTTTCTTTCGTTCTTTCTTTTCATAGTGTTCCTTTTTTTTTTGTATATTTTTCCTTTTTTCATTACAAGTTCAAGTATTATTTTTTTGTCATTAAAAAAAGAAAACAGCAAAAAATTGGCAAATCTACTCTTAGAATCTACATTACATCTAATCTACTGCCTGGTGCAAATAAACCACCACCAGAGCAAAGGGTCAGCCTTCGTTTGATTATTTTCCTTCTCTTTTTTTTCTTCTCTTGTTTTGTCTTCATAATCAATACTTAATGGATACTGACTTAATTATTTCTTTCAACGACTACTATCTATAATTGTAATACTTGCAGCTACAAGGTAAGAGCCTT
>JAQQZR010000037.1:20763793-20778757 GCA_030068235.1 Notoglanidium macrostoma | reverse complement strand
GAGAGAGAGAGAGAGAGAGAGAGAGAGAGAGAGAGAGAGAGAGAGAGAGAGAGGGAGAGAGAGAGAGGGTCTTGAAGAGGGCAAACACACTCATTACCATTGTTTTCATGTTATCTGCTTTGTTAATGTATTCTGCCATTCGTGTGTGCAGGGCGCGGCGTGCTGAATAAATCAGTATAATTGTGCTGAATGCATTAGCTGCACGGAGCAACACGTCCTTTAACTAATCTCTCTCTCTCTCTCTCTTTCTCTCTCTCTCTCACTCTCACACACCCCAGATAGACCCTAGACAGCTTCCCCCCTTGAGAGCCTTGTTTGTGAGTATTAATTTGTTTCATATTTACACACGGTGATCTGTGTGCAGTCTCTCATAATAGAGATTATGATGACAAAATCGCAGCAGTATAATCCTTCTTGAAGGCCTTGCGAGTGTAATTTTAGGCAAGAGGTGGATTAGTACATCTAGCGCTAATATAGTTTTCACTATGCTGCTTTCTGTTTATCTCATAGTTTCATATCTGATTAAGGAGCAAACAGCATTCGGGTCATATATAAAAAAAAAACACGCCGGATTTGTTCAGATTGAATTACTCAGAAGGAGTTGATCAATATGTCTGTGCAGTTATTCAGTCTATTTACTCTTATTTACTACAGGCTCCAGGGTCTATTTTGAACGACGGGAAAGAGCACTATTTGTAAGTAATAAAACACAATGGGGTGTATTGTATTAGGAAATAATAAATGACATAGTGGTGTGATGCAACCTGGCATGAAGCCTTGAAGGTGAAGTTGATTCTTTTTCAATAACAGTATGTTCTTTTAAACCACTTAATTTTTTAAAATTAATTAAAGAAAATCGTATTTTTATCCATTTATTGGTGCATTTAATGTTATGGACCATCTACTGTATGAAGCAAGTTTATTCAGCAGTTGTTCGCGCAGCAGCCTGTCTCGTGACATTAATAAGACATAAGCTCTCTGTCCTGAAGTCTTTCCCAAGGCAAGTTACATCTTTACCTCTGACCTCTAACCCTAACCCTAATCCTTCCAAAAGGAGGAAATCAAATCAAATCAAAAATTCAAAAATAAACCTCTCCTCACAGAAACCTTCGCCACATCAATAATGTGTAAGCTGCTACTAGAAATGATAACATGTTAGAACGGGAGCATTAATATGTAAAACCTTGCAGCTGGAACTTCTGTCAGAGCTGCTGTTATAGACAATGGCACCTTCTGACTAATCAGACTGGAGAATTCAACATAAAAGAGCACATAGCAAAACCCACATCCTGGCCTAAAACTGCATTCAAAAGCTTGTCTTCATACTAAGCCACATGCAGCTGCATATTTTAGGTCATCAGGCTATTATGTTAAATTTAGACCAGATATGGCTAAAAACATGATCACCTACTGTACTTTGGCTTTTCTGGGAAAGAGTAAACTGTAGATCTTAACGGTTCGTCCTCGCTGCCAGTGCCTTTTTAAACGGCTGCTCAGAAACCCAATTAGATTTGTTCGTATACGACATATTCATCATGTTGAACCCAGAGGCAGCAAAACAATGATTCACTCAAATTACAGCTGCTGATAGCTTCACCCAGGAGAGCTATGATGCAGGAAACACACACACACACATACATACACACACACACACACAACATATTCCAGCTCTCAGCTCATGGATATACAAATGAATATTTACCTCCCTTTTGAAATGGCTCAATACCTCCTTAAGGGTCATCTCCAGACTGAGATGAATACTGTGTGTGTGTGTGTGTGTGTGTGTGTGTGTGTGTGTGTGTGTGTGTGTGTGTGTGTGTGTGTGTGTGTGTGTGCGTGCTTATTATCCAGGCCTCAAAAACCCCATAAAATGGGTACATGACATGGTCTGATGGCAGGCCAAGGTCTGTCCATTATATTACTTAGCAAACATTGTTGATTTGCTCAGATTCATAAGCTTGTTTCTTCTGTCTGTAAATAAATAAGGCTGTAGTGCTCATACTGCCGAGGTGATCAAATTCATAAACCAGCCTCCGAAGGACATGAAGGATCGCGTTCAATGTTTGTTTCAATGAGCAGCTTCGGCTAGTCCCGGCTGATGAGGACCAGTTAACATTGAACTATGTAAGGACTCCTGGCACGCGCTTGAGCACGGCTTATTGTCATCGTGCTACTATTGAGAAAAGACTCTGAATGTACGGAAGTGATGAATGACGAAAAGTGCTTCTAAACCTGTTTTTTTTCCTCGATGCTCAGGTTGGACTTTGCTTAGTCAGCTCATGTTTTATTCTGGCGTTCATGTGATTTGGTTTCGTTTTTTCAAGTCCCGGATGAAGTACCCGTCGTCGTGTTTGTTTTGGTTTTACGCCGGTGAGTTTCAGTTGTGTTTCTTGTGTTATTTCTGTTCGAAGACTTTCTGAGTGAGTGTCTACCTGTTTTAGCACTGTAAATAAAAGCTCACCTGCACCTGCATCTTGCCTGTCTGCCTTCTAACAACGTTATAACAATAACCAGGTAAAAACTATAGGGTATCATTCTTTATTTAAATGAAAGAATTTATAATAATTATTGGTGAATTGCTGTATTATAAGATGACATGTCAGGATATTAATGGTTAAATATGTTTGGCACAGTAAAAGTAACAACCCTTTGCATCACATCGCATCAACCTATCGTTGATTGTTTTCCTAGAAAAGCACACCATGTAGTGTTTCATTCCTTATAGATCATTCATATATGAATCAAAATCCATTAACCCACGTCAGAACTGCTGTGTGACAATGTATGCGTATTTTGTATTTGTATATCTGCATACATTAGTGTAGTGTATTGTTAATTGTCTCTTGCAACAGCAAAAGGGATAGAAATGCAATGTGTTTTCTCATTTATCTATAGTAAATATGCACATATGCTTGATTTAACAGACGTATTCTTGATGCTATTGAAAAACTCCTGCAGGACTTAATTTATACGCAGGTGATGTGCATTTGCACAAGATAGATCTGAACATGAATTACTTTCCCCATGTAACCAATAATGTGTCTTTTTGTATTTATCTACGTATCACTCTGTGTTTGTCCATCTGTTCTTCACGAAGCTTGCATGTTGAAGATTTCTCTTAGTCATGCGCTGTTAGTTCCTGCCGCCACGGCTTATGGATAAAACTGCGATAACTTTGTCTGCCTGTTCCCTGACCCCAGCCAAGAACTTCACTTACACTTCTGTGAAAAAAATAAATAAATCGAGACTCTTTTTTTGAGATACAATATGTCCAGCTTATTCGCCATCAATACAAGAAGCATTTGCCTATAAGAGATAAGAGACAAACCCTCTGGCAACTGTAAGGAAGAGTTGGCTGGTGGGTGGGAATATGAGGAAAAAAAACAGTTATTGGTTCAACCATACTCTGAAAAGCCACAACAGGAAAAAAAAAAAAAAAGAAAAGAAATAAAAAGAGAAAGAGCATTGAAGGATTTATGCTAGACAAAAAGGAAGGTCCCCGATGAGACCGAACCATGGTTTGATTTCTTTTGAACAATTTGTATGTAAACCCAACACCTCCTCCAGATCGAGATGAAAACTTCATGGCGCCATTCTGAATGCATGCCTCCCTTTCGAGAGAGCAAAAAGACTTTAACCTTTAGAGTGCAAAGAAGAGTGGACGGCGTGCTGCTCTGAGACTCTCGGCGTCTTTCATTGGCGCAACAGAGGCAGCAGGACTATTACAGCGCAAACATCTTTCCAACAAGCCCTGCAGTGGTCAATACATGCGCGAGCGATCCTCGAGGCGGCTGTGGCGCAAGCGAAACTTTTACTTTCTTCTAATACGGTGCATTAAAAGCACCCAAAAATGTTTTCTGCAACCAACGTTCCCCCTGACCCAGATAGAACAGAATTGCGGAGAGACGAGAATTGCGAATCTTCAGTGAAATGAAAGTGATGAGGGACTCAGAAATTACAGTGCAAATTTGAGGCCTTTGTGCAGCTTGGTGAAATGTGTGAGGGGGGAGTGGGGTGTGAAAGAAAAAAAAAAAGAAGAAGAAGAAAAAAAAAAAAAAAGACTCTAGCAGCTTTTAGCCGTGAGGTTTCCGTGCTCCCTTTTGAATTCACAGCGAAAATAATATGCATGCATGAATTCGCTCTGTTTGAATGGGCGACGTGTATAGCACATCATAATTATGGAACTAAAAGCCATATCTCTATTATTACGGCTAGGCCTGAACTCTATACACGGTCCCTCAGGGAGAGCTGGGGAAAAGACAGACATGCATATTAAACTTCCTGGCCTTTTTTATAGGGTACAGAGACTCTAAGAGGCCGTATGAATTTACATCAATAGCGGGACAGAAGGAAAGTGTTTTGGTCTGGTTTGAAGTAGAGGGAGGGGGGTTGAGTTCCTGGAATCCAGCCTCGATATTGCCTCTGCCAAGATCATTTGCGATGAGATTTTTAAAGACCACAAGGAATTGAGACACACACACACACACACACACACACACACGCACACAAGCAATGTTTTCCCCACTTTACTTAGCTTCATGAAGATGGGAGGAGACTTTGTCACGTACTGAACCCAACATGGATAAATCCTAAACATGACCTTAGTAAAGAACAATGAAAATTTACTCGTCACTATGTGACAGTCTGCGAAAACCCATCGCATGTCACAGTGGCTAAATTCTGGCAAATGACCCAAAACATCTTTTTAGCCATATTACTTTTTTTTGCAATCGTCTTTCAGAAAACATTTCAAAAATATCCCCTAAACAATGTGTTTTTTTTTTTTTTTTTTCTATTTTTTGGCTTTATTATGTTTCCTAGGCCAGGCTTTCTCAACTGGGGTGCCGTCTAGGGTGCCTGGCTTTGTCAGGGGTGCCGTCAAATGTATATATACATATTCTGGCATTCCTGTCATTATAAAATGAATTAAAATTCCAAAAAACAATAGTTATTAAAAAATGCAAATCATTAGCTGCCTAATACATAATCAGAATTAGCCTCATGTACCCCTTTCCCTATGTCACAATGCCAATGCTGAGATCAGCATATGACTATGTAAACAGCCTACTACAGTGTTTTGTTATACATGTGATGCATTAAGAGTGTTGCATGAAGCACACAAACTAGCATGTAATGATTTTTGAAAAGAAAGGCTTCAGAATCACATAACTAATAACACAGTGGAAACTCAAGGGTAGTAAAGGCCAGCGACAAAACAGGACGATGACAGCTACTGGTCATATGGTTTCATCTTTACAAGGGATCCATCACACCCTCTCCTTATGTACCCGGTATGTGGTATGAACTTGTCCAACCAAGGAATCAAAGCAATCATTTGTTACTTGCCACCAAGGGTGCTTAATATTTTACTTGTTTGAAAAGTCAACACAACCGACAAGAGCAAGTAATGAAGTGTGCAAAAGTGTCAGAGAAAGCACTGGATGCTAGCAACCTAGTAGCCGAGATAGTAGCGAAGGTGACGTGTATACAGATATTGAAGACATGATTTTGGAAAGAATAATCAGATTTAGTGGGACAATTTTCCTTATAAGTTGACAAGTCATCAGTGGGCATGCTCAGCTATTGGCAAATGTTTGATTCATAGATGGGGACCATATCACATCATATTGCA
Source organism: Notoglanidium macrostoma (assembly GCA_030068235.1). Lineage (NCBI taxonomy): Eukaryota > Metazoa > Chordata > Actinopteri > Siluriformes > Auchenoglanididae > Notoglanidium > Notoglanidium macrostoma. The sequence continues at coordinate 20,773,125 of JAQQZR010000037.1, read as the reverse complement.
AACCGATGCCTAACAAAACAAACAGAATGGAGATTTATCATGTGACAAATGAATATCTTAAACAGGAGAGATTAAGGGAAGATCTGTATCCATATCTGCACTGATGAGGCTGCTGCCATGATGGATAGTGCCAAGGGTTTCATCAGTAGTGTCGGAGCGCAAAAAACCCAAACGGACGTGCTTCACAAGAAGGCACAAGTTGCAAAGACGCTGCCAGAAGAACTTTCAGGTGTACCGGACAGAGCGGTGAACATAAAGGCGCGGCCATTAAAGATTTGCCTGTTTTCAGTTCTAGGCAAGGAAATGTGAGCTGTTTGTTTTTTTAGGCATCGGAATGAACTGAAGGCTAAAATGCAAAGCAAAGAAGCAAATCTTTTCACCTCGTCTGACAAATTGCACGGCTTCAATCCTAAGCTCACACTCTGGCACTCCTTCGTGGAACAGAGCGGGCTTGAGACGTATCCCTTGTGCGGTGAACATTCAAACAGCAGCGCACTTTCTGACCTTCTCTCTCAGCATCAGAAAATTCTCCACGAGAGATTTAGGCACTATTTTCCACCACAGTCTTTTGTGCAGTTTGACTGCGTCCATGACCCTTGGAGTTCGTGTGGACTGGGAAGCTCAAAAGACTTGCCACTGCTGGCACAGGAGCAACTGGCAGAGATCAGAGAACAGCGCACATTAAAAATACAATTCAAAGTACGGCCTTGGACAGGGTTTGGATATTATTGGAGAAGGAGTATTCAATAGCTATAAGTAGCGACATTGCAATTCTTCTAACCTTCTCTATGACATATTTGTCCAAACTGAACTTTTAAAGCCTAACTTACATCAAGAACATGTGCGGGAGTGACTGAGGGCTGTGAACCAGGAGCTCCATGTCTGCCTCTCATCCCCTAAGGCATTTGTGTGCATCGTCCCAGTCTCAGGTTTCCCAATGATACGTCACATTTACCCTTGTGTGTGTGTTTGAGTGTGTGAGTGAGTGAGTTTTGGTCGTTAGAGCAAAGCAGAGTGTACGCTTTTGAAAACTTTGGAGACTTTTACAGGGTGCCATGGCTGAAAAAAGGCTGAGAAACGCTGGCCCAAGCTATAGACTAGGTTTACCGAACCTGGCTGTGAAATTCTCAGTCTCTTTAAAAACGTTTTGTTTGCTAACCAGCTAGCTAAGTTCACTTTTCTAATTCAGTGGATGTCAGGAAATTTAATACTAAATTTATTCAGACATCACGAAATTAATACTATTTACCTCTGGCCTCTACAATTACAAGAGTGGTACAATTAAAAAAGTGCTGGCCATTAGCTTCCAGACATTTACGTACGTGTAGAAGTGTTCCCGATGTGTGTATACATTTTTTTGGCTGACTATATATAGCTTTGCAAATTGCATGCTCACCTTACTCATTATGTATGTATGAGTACCTTTTCACCTTTTCACCTGTTTTTATTAAAGCTAGTGAGGAAGGTAACAAAACACTATTGTTATTTTCTTTTGTTTTTGTTTGATGTAGAAACGGTAGGTCAAAAGTCCAAGATAGTGATCCTTTGCTTATTATTTTGACACTAATTCTCTGGTATCAAGCATCTTTTTTTTCTTGGATTCAATACATTTGCATCAAAACAACAAAGTTGGTGTCTGGTGTATTTGGTTTTGTTATGTCTGCCACTTTCCTTGACACAAAACGTGTCACAACAACTCCTGACTAACCATCTCAACTCTCGGCAAGTTGTCAGGCACTGACTGTGGTACCGTCTAAATAACACAGAAAAAGCAAGGTTATGTCGATTAATCACTGGAGGAAGTTGGTGTGAACTTGAGATGAATCTGCTTATCACATCACAAAAGTGTAAATTAATCACCAAGAGGGGGTGCTGTTTTGCAAAACTGACACTCGTGTAATACTCGAAGGAGTTGATGATGAAAACAAAAATGACTTTCCAATTAGCAAAAAAAGCTGAGTGCAATATAACTAAGATGCAAACGGTGTATGTTTGTGTGCTAACCTGGTTATATTTATAGACAAACTGCACCATCATCACCACTGTGCTGGAATATTATGATGCTATTATTTACAGACTGGATGTTGTGCCTGAGTTAATGCACCGGATTATGGGGAACGAAGGACATGTATGCATGAAGTGATCTTAAAGCAGCACTCTATGGAAACACTTATTTCAGACAGTACTCCGTCCAGCTGAATGAAATGTTTATTTAAAATTCATGAAAAAGGTTTTCGGTAACAGTTAGTTTCAATACTTTGAGGAAAGAGTTCATTCATTTAAATTTTCTGCAGTGGGAAAGGCTTCAGGAGAGAGAAATTTGTGGTTTGTGGTTTATTAGTTATGTGACAAGCTGCTTTTTCACCCCCTATAATTAGCCAGAGAAAGAGAAAACAGTGAGGCTGCTGAGGTAAGTGATAACAAGACATGCACAGCTGTTCCACAGCATTATATGTAACTGTAAATGGATAAAAACTACATTATGTCATTCTTATCGTTGGCAAACTGCTGTGGAAGAAGAGGAATAAAACACAACCAGAGGAAATTTGGAGTCACATCCATCCATTGTTGATTTTTATCCTATAACGACCCATGTTGTATTCTTTACTTATTGTAAGAAGGAATTGTCTCAATCTCAGAGTAGAAAAGACTCCACAGCTAGTGCATTACAAGAACTCACCCCTGTGTAACTCCAGAGGAAGTGTCAAATCAACCAAAAAGAAAAAAAAAACTCTTTCCACAGGTGTAGGATGGAGAGAAGGGAAGAAGAGAATGAGTAGGAGGTGTTTGTATTAAGCATAGGACTAAGAAAGTGAAGGTGTGGAGAGAGAAGGGGAAGGTGAGAGAGCGAAGGTGTGAGAGGCAGGTGTCTGCTGAGGGAAGGACTGAATAGGTGTGAGAAAGAGAGAGAGACTCTGAGCGAGAGAGAGGCGGTGAGAGGTAGATCTCATATAGGCTGCATGGAGAGGAGAGGAGGCGAAGGTGCAAATGCAAGTGAAGGTACAAAAGCTAACAGGAAAGGCGTACATTTGATGAACGCTTTTCATGGACCGTGCGCATGAATAGCATCGAAGGCAGTGTGCCGGAAAGACAGGGTGCAAAAATCAAAGCCGGGAACTATTTTTATTTCAGTTCAGAAAAAGACTTTTGCTTGGTCAACTTTTCCTTTTCAACGAAGCCCTGGAGAGACCACGGAAGGAAGTGTCACGACATCAGTGGCCCTGTTCACACCCGGTATCAACATGCGTCCTGGGTGATCTGATTGTAAGTGGACAGCGTTAAGTATAGGAGTAAATGTATCTAATCTGATCCCGCAAACCGCCTTTGGAAGTGCATAGTATGATCAAAAACAACATTTATAGTGTTCCTGGACAGCAATGTAGGACCATCTGATCGACTGCGTCATTGCATTAGACTGTTAGAATGGTAGAGTTCTCCACCACAAGGCTAATGGATAAAGACGACACCCATAGCAAGTCTGCAAGTCTAGTAAGATGCTTATCTCCTTTGTCGTCTCATCGCCGGTTCATTTATTAAGTTTCGTTAGAAGACCACATCACCCCGGACAGTTACATGAGATAGCGGACCACAGCTTGTACAGTTACATGAGAAAGGATTCACGTGACATTTCTGCCTGAAAACAAATGCAGCAGGAGGCTGATGTAGCATATGTCATGTGACACCCTTGTTCCAGCGGAAATGATGTATGAAATTTGATGCATTCAAAATGCCGGTGTGAACAGCTATGTGTTTCAGCTATCTAAGGTCACAAGTCACAAACTCAAATACGTAACCATGATTTTATGTTTTGTGCTCTTTCGCTATTCTCATGGCTACACTGAACTAAATAGTGCATATCAGGTTTAGCAATCAGGTTAAGTGGAAGTATGGGTAAAATTTCCTGCATGTAGATTTGTGAAATGTGCGCTTAACTTATTATTTGGCTGGCCCATTCAGATTACTGAAATACCTGAATACATTTTGTGCCTTCATGGTTGAAGGTTGCTTCTTCAGCCAGCCATTGATTTTAATACATTTTCAGCCTTTAAGCCATATGTTTAGATTGACAAGATAATAAACAACGAACAAGTAGGCCAGGATTCATTCATCCAACATTAATTATTGCATCTTCAATAACCACTTTACCCAGGCCAAAGTTGTGGTGGATCCAGAGCCTTTGATGGGAACACTGGGCATGAGGTGGGAATATACAAACTGGGTGGGATTGTGTCATAGGGCAGCATGAACATGCACATCACGGGGCAATTTAGTGTAGCTAGTCTATGTACAGGGAGATGTGGGAGGAAACTGGAGAACCTGAACATTTTAAGAACGTGCAAAACTCCACACAGACATCGATCCTGGATCTATAGTGTGTTCCCAAACTTGAGCAGCATAAAGAGGTTACTGAGGATGAATAAAGGCTAAGATATCGAAGGTGTGCAACCTGAAGGGTAGATGTGATATTCCAAATCAATTTTACTTATATAGTGCTTTTACTAATCGATGTTATCACAAAGGAGCTTTAGAAAAATCTGAATGTAGCTTTAGAGCTTCAATGAGCAGGACAGAGACAAAAGGGGCAAATACTTCCTGAGAGGATATGAGGATGAAATCTTGAGAGGAACCAGACTCAGAAGGGAACCGATAGTGTTATTATTCACAAATAGTTGACACAATTTACAGGGAAAAGGGAAGCTTTTCTTTTATTCTGTAAGTATTCAAGTTTTTTTTTTTTTTTAACTGCCTGAAGTTTTAACTTATACTACTTTGGCACTAGATATGTCTTATTAACAGCTTTCATTTAATGTGCAACTGTTTTGTTTTTTTTTCCCTCCCACCTTCACAACACTCCTTTAGGGCTTTAGATGTAATTATTTCATGCATATGGTCCAGCACTTAAAAGAAACTATGTATAAATCAGAAAGATCAGAAGGATTTCTCAAACTGTGATAAAATGGTGTCATTATGCCAGCTTAAATAATTACCAACGAACAAGTAAGAAATGATGAAAAGATGAAAATCTTGGAACTAGACTCAGAGATTTGAACCGTACATAAGGTGATGCACCCAAAAACAGGGATGTAAGCCAATGACAAAGTGTAATGGCAGGATAACAGCGAGAAAGCAAGTCAGAGGTGAGAGAAACAGAGTGAACGAGGGAGGAGTGGTCAGGGTGAATGGGGTAGAGAGAGGGACGTGTGTAGGTGCTGACCCTTACTGGCCCCATCAGGCCCCCGGAGCACGGTGCACTCCTCAATCTGGCCAAACGTCTCGAAGAGCCTGCGCACGTCCTCCTCGCTCTGCTGCTTCCCCAACATCCCCACAAAGAGCTTCCGGTCTTCTGAGAGAGACACAGAAACACAGAGAGATAGAAAGAACAGGACGAGATTTTACTTTTTTATGAAAGATTCTATGTACTGTATAGGTTTGATTATAAAAAAAAAAAAAAAAAAAAAAAAAGTCAAGCTCAGGAGAGAACGAGAACGCCTGCTGACTTTTCTTGACTCTGCTGAAGAGTTATATTGCGCACAAACACCTCATACGTACATGCTGACATAACAGCCAAACTTGGAGGAATACACCGCTTATCATCATGACTCTCTGCTTATAACCTTCTCTGAAAAACATAGCCGGCTTTCTGGAACTATTTCTGGAAGAATGTGTACGCTTAGCGACAAGTGCTGTCAGGAGAGACTCTCGTTGTCAGGCAGAAAGGTGATGAAAAGCCTTAAGTAACAAAAGTGAACTTGAGTTCTGAGCTTTGTTCAAACCCAAGGCTAAAGTTCTACAAGACACAATGGAGAATGGTGCCAAGGATGGGTGATATAAATAGGCATTTCCACCAAAGTTCCTGAACCTTTTGGGGAATTTACAGATACGGACGGAACTATTCTGAATGAGAGCTACACAGTTCCTGGTTTGTGTTTCCACTCACCATGTATTTCAAATAGTGCCAATATATACAGTAACACAAAGCGCATGAAATTTCATCAGGTGGCAAAGCAAAAGGCTGGGATTTAAGTTATGTTCTTTATTGTTTTTGTCTTTGGTTTAATAGATTCTCTATTAGTGATCCTTAATCTAAAATACACTTTTTAAATGACATTTAAAATTTTAAAAATACTTAAAAAATTGTTTGCTATGATCGTCTGTCATGATTACATTCAGGATGGCGAGCAAGCCAAGCCAAGAACATGAATGTTTCCTAAAATTATGGTTCATCAACTAACAACAGCTCAAGAGTAGGAACCTCAAGTCACTAGGTGCTTCAGACCGGAGAAACTTTTTCATAGTTCTTAGAACTATTGGAGGAAGTACCCCCTTTTTTGTGTGTCTGCACTGCAAGAACTGCGAACGATTGTACTTCTTAAAATTCTGTTTTGAGGAACTCTTTTTTTTAGCTCCTGTGTCTGGGTAGGTACTCTTCCAGCACAACAGGAACCATGAGTGATGTACAGTAAATGGTCCGGTCGTGAGATTCTGACAATAACAGGATAAGACAGATAGAAAATCTAGGACTTGCTAAAAGAAAATCCACATGGCAGCATGCACTTAACAGCTGAGAGAAGCTGAAACCTGAAGTGGCGTGGTTTTCACTAAAGTGAAATAGGCTACAAGAACTTAATTTAAACAGAAATACATGTAGAAACGTAAAAAAAAAGGAAGAGTTACTGCGAGGCTCGAAGGGGGAATATGTGACATGTTGGTGAAAACCATCATCATCATTCTAAGTCAGGTTCAGCGTTAAATCCATGCAAAACATGAACTGTGCAAACAACAGCTCTTAACGTTAGCATTAAAACTGGAAAGAACACGGATAATGGACCGACAGTGAAACGCAGACTTTACTATGCTTATATCTGATGGAAGAAATCCAATCTGATTTTGATGCAGCTTACATCGCTTCAGCGTTCCTACTGGCCGTGTGAATGAAAACAGAAATAAATAAGGCCCTTGAAGGTATATAGTTCTCAAGGGAGCTCCCCAGGGAGTAGTTCCTCTCAACAAGTCTCTAGAACTGTTGGGTCCAAAAGCACCTACTGAGTTCCTAAAAAAGTTCCTGAATTGAAGCATGCTGTATGAACATAATTCTCTGTTGCACTGCATTTAAGTTTCTTCAGTGCGTTCACAGTTGTCATACGGTTCGATCACAGCCCTAAGCTGCACTAAGAAAGTGGTACTGAAAGTGCCATTTTTCAGGTGATCGTCCTGTCCATAAAAAGGTTTGCCCTATATAGTTTCTAATCAGGTTCTTCATTCCTCCTGCATTCATTTTGCAGAATTATCAATAAAGTGTGATAAAAGCATGTAAAATGACCGATGAGGTGATGTATGATTCACCAACACCAACCAGGTTCACCAACACGCACCAAATTTGATAGACGTATGAGTTTATCCATCACATCCATCCTAACAACTCTACCCAAAAAGAAGTCAGTACACCACCTAGACAATTTATCCAACACAAGCCTAATTTGGTCAGCATGATGTTAAGATATCCATAATGCTGACTGGTGAAGGAATTGTAAATGGCAAGGCAATCAATTAACATCACACCAGGTAAACAGGAAGTGTAGGATAATTCCACTATACGTTGTGGCCCAAAGTTCACATGTATGTTCAGTGATATGGCATAATAACAATTCACATGCCAGTACTGGTAACCCTTGGTGCTTGGGCCCACCAATCGCTGCTTCAGCTATACTGCTCTTGTTCTTCTACATGCCCGGATATCTACCAAGCAAAATCCAAATATGGAATCAAATATGGAAGTTAAGGCATTTCTTTCATTGCATTAAACAATTATTTTTTTTCCCTACACTATACAACTATGCAATCATTTTACATTATGCAGCAAAGCTCTCATGTCCTGTGGAATGAAGTGAAAAAAAAAAGTGCAGCCGAGAAGCTCGGAGAAACACAGCACAGTGCTGTAGGATGACATGAGTCATTTAACTGAGAGAGAGCGATAGCGAGCGAGCGAGCGAGCGAGAGAGAGAATGTTGTTTACACGTACTCCGATACTGCTCTGTTGTTTGTTGGTTTCACTGATGAATCACACTTCTGTAGAAGTGTCAAATTCCAGGTTATGACTAGATATCTGCTGCAATATCAGATCCAAAGGGGTTTTTTTCCCACTTATTGGCTGTTCTAATTGAAAAGGAGAGGCACAGATCTGCAGCTCGAATGCTTAGAGATCCTTTTGTGAGGGTTCAGATCCAATTAACATGAATGTTGCTTGCTATGGAAGCATGGAAGTATAATCATTCTGTATGTTGTGGTATAAGAGTTTACTATGATGAGAAAAGAAATAAAAAAAAAAGATGCTATGTAGATATAGCGGTGTCTTCAGGAACTCCTTTAATTGTAAAATAAACCCCATCGACCCACTCAGTAGAGATTTACTACTAATCCATAGAATGTGTCAGATAACGGAGGTGGAGGAAGTGCAGGGTTTTAACGAAATAACAAAGAAAACTAATTAAACACAGGCGACGACTGGTTACGCAACAAAACTTGGTAAATTATAGCTAGAAAACTCTGAACTTATAAAGGGACACTAATCAAGGGAACGACAAAACAGGCGAGCGTTATCAGAAAGCCACGTGACAGGGTCATGTGACTGAGTGGGGCTGATGGGTAATGAAGTACACGTTTATGGCTCAAACCAGAACGTTGGATTAAAGGTTTGAATTAAATCAGTGTAATTAAAATGAGCTCAGAATAACTTTGAATTTCTAACACTGTAACTAAATTAAATATAAACTAGCAATCATAGACCGTACAGAGCCACTAGAAAATTAAAACAAAAAATGTAAACAATCGAACAAAAAAAAAAAAAGAAACAATATTGTATTACTTATTTAATTTAATAGTTTATTAACACCATAAATAAAAATATACTTAACATTGTGCTGTACAATTAGATTTTAGAGAGACAGAGAGAGAGAGAGAGAGAGAAAGAGAGAAAGAGAGAGCTAAATAAAGCCCTGGGCTTGGTTTTCTGTTTGTGTGAAGTGAGATCTCACCACTCGTCTCGCACGTTTAAAGTTCAAATGAGATGCGCAAGGTGCATGATTGCTTGGACGCCAAAACACACGCGCACACACACACGTACCTGTCATCACAAATGGGCATCTGTTTAATAAATGTGCATCTGTGTGGAGAAAGGCTCATTACAGAAACGGTGTGTAGGTGTCAAGGAATGAGATAAACCCAGGGGAGCTGCATCACTTGGGTGGGCAAGCAGGACAGAAAAGTGTGTGTGTGTGTGTGTGTGTGTGTGTGTGTGTGTGTGTGTGTGTGTGTGTGTGTGTGTGTGTGTGTGT